>VDFB02255184.1:37227-132706 GCA_007258455.2 Sequoia sempervirens
GTCTGCATAACAAAAAGTGTTGTCTTTGAAGAAGAATTGAGAAGTGAGGGACAACCCTCTATGTTTTCCATCCTGCAACTTTGTTTTTTTATTTTTGTGGAACTTTTACTGCAAGCAAGGGCAGTTATAAAATATGAAGGTGAACTTCAATACATTGTCTTCGTACAGTGTGCATAACACTAACTGTTGTCTTTGAACAAGATTTGAAAAGTGTGGAACAACCCTATGTGTTTTCCATACTGCAACTTTTTTTGTGTATCTTATGTTCCAAATGTATAACGATATTGAAAGGGAATGTTTGTTGCATGTAATGGGTTGTTATAAAATATGAAGGTGAACTTGAATATATTGTTTTGTTACAGTCTGCATAACAGAAAGTGTTATCTTTGAAGAAGAATAGAGAAGTGGGGGACAACCCTGTTAACCAAATTGAGGTGGGGGGAGTAACCAATAGGGTTGTTTCTTGTAAAGGGTTTTAGAATAGTTTGTGGGTTGCATGGTTTATAACACCTGTGTTTCCCAACCTAAAATTTCATATAACAGTTTCAATGTCTTGAAAATATTTTCTTATTTAGACTATATGAATGTAAAAAGGCACCTCCAAAAATTACAAATATTAGTTATGGTATAAATTGCAATTCAGTATCTTCATGTGATTGACAAAAATAAATGGACAAAATAATTGCATGTTGTAAAACATAGTGGGTTACTTGTATAGCGTTTTACAACACTGTGGGTTGTGCATTTCAAATCCTTCTTTTGATTGAAAAAAGATATGCTTCATTACTGCAAATGGTGCAATAAATTTTGGAACTTTAACTATCCATAACACTTGCAACAATTTTATAGTTTACAGGAAATCGAGGATACGTGTTGTAAAAGGGAAATTGCTTCCTACACTGAAGAATGTCATTGAGGTGGAAAGCACACTTAAAAGGGTGTGTAGTAGCGCATATTCTTTGGGGTGGTCATGTTCACGAAATGTGCAGGTAAGATCCAGTAATTACAAGATGCAATCAAATGTATAATTTTAATCTCTCATAAGTGGTTACGATGTTGACCGAAAAGTGGGAATGTTTTAATCAGGAGGCAACAACTACGATACAGAGGAAGTCCCCTCATTTTAGGAAAACGATGAAGCCTAAGGCAGCGACGTGCTCGGTAATTGATTGTGAACTTCCAATTTCCCTTTCCTTCCTATGCGTCAATCAGAATGCTTTACAATTTCAATTAGAAAATATCATGTCTATGACAAATGTGCTGATTTTGACAGTATATCGTTCCTTCAATTCAGGAAAATAATTAGGGAGACCATCACGCTCTTGCCATAGTCCATGACCACAAGGAAAAGTGTGCAAAGGGAGCCCCTAAGGATGGAGAGGGACCCAATGAAGCACGGGGTGATGTGGTGGACAGGAAAGTAGATATAATAACTGAATTATTGTATTGTTTGGCTGTGTGTATATGTTGTGCATTGAAATTATTTGAATATCAAATATATTAAGCAATTTTCTTTTTCAAATTTGTTGTGCAGGTTGTTGTTGAATACAGAAGAGAAGGGGTGAATGGTAGATATGTATATTATTGTATTGTAGAAGAATGTATGAGAAAGTATTATGATTGGAGAGTGTTCAACATGCATAAGTTTCAGCATCACCGCCTTCCTATTCTTGAGTCACCAAAGCGTGGATGAACTGCATTGGAGGGGAACCAAAACAACCCACTCCTCCCCCTGATAAATTGAAAGAGTAACTTCTAAAGAAGGTGGAAAATATGGAGTACCAAATGAATCTATGGTAGCATCTACAGTAGAAGCATGTTATTAGACATGTCTGTCAAAAGTATGGGAAACATAGCTTCCTTCAACTTCCCCAACAAGGAAAGGATGAGGTGAAGAAGCAAATGGCGTTATACAACAGTCACAAGAGGAAGGAGCAGAGAAGGCAAAAAATATTAGAATTGCAGGAGAGAAAGAGATAGGAAGGAATGGTAATGTCGAACTGAACTATTAAATTTGAATTTTCCTTGCTTCATATTTTTTGTTCTAATGCATACAGGTTCACTTAATGTTAACTTACATGACACAACAAGGTGATGGTCGAGAAGCGGTTTCTTCCCCCCAATAGAGTAGTGTTGATTCGCTAGACGAAGTTGTGCCCACAAAAGGCGAAGACAATGTTGTGCCTCCTAACCCTATGTCCAATATTTAGAAGAAGCATCGTACACGGTTGAAAGTTTCAACGCACCCTCTAAAGAAGAAACAACAACAAACAATGATCTCAAAATATTTTGTTTAATATAATGTTTGTTTTGATTATTTGAATGAATTGGTTGCATGCATCTAAGTTTGATGTGACATTTCAATCCTCCTATTACACAACAATGATGAACAATGAATTGCTGCCCTTGAGCAGGTTTTTGTTGCATTGGAAGATGAAGCATTTCCCACCAAAGCACAAGATGATGTTGTTCCTCCCAACACCTTGTCTAACATTGAGAAGAAGAAGAATCATGTATGGTTTAAAATTTCCTCATGCCCTCACAAGAAGAAACGAGTACAAACGGTGATTTCAATATCTTCTATTTGATGTTTGTTTTGATTATTTCAATGAATTCATTGCATGCATCTGAATTTGATGTGACGTTTCAATTCCTGCTATTACAGGGGAACGATGAATAGTGGAGTCCTGCCCTCCAAGAGGATACTCTTGAGTTGGAAGACGAAGTGGAGGCCATGGATGAACAAGATGATGTTGTTCCTCCCAACCTGTCGTATAACATTCAAAAGAAGTAGAAGAAGAAGGAGCATATACAGTTTAAAATTTCCTTCCGCCCTCGCAAGAAGAAGTGAAAACAAATAGTGATTTCCAAATATTATATTTAATGTTTGTTTTGATTATTTCAATTAATTGGTTGCTTGCATCTGAATATGATGTGACGTTTCAAATCCTGCTATTATAGGGAAACGATGAACAATGGAGTCCTTCCCTCGAAGAGGATACTCCTGATTGGGAAGATGAAGCACACACCATGGAAGAACAAGATGATGTTGTTCCTCCCAACCCACTTTATAACATTGAGAAGAAGAAGAAGAAGAAGAAGAAGAAGGACCCTATAGGGTCTAAATATTCCTCATGCCCTCACAAGAAGAAATGGTGATTTCAAAATCTTATATTTAATGTTTGTTTTTATTATTTCAATGAATTCGTAGCATACATCTAAATTTGATGTGACGTTTCAATTCCTGCTATTATAGGCCAACGATGAACAACGAAGTCCTTCCCTCCAACATGATACTATTGATTTGGAAGATGAAGTGGAGGACATGGAAGAAGAAGATGATGTTGTTCCTCCCAACCCGTTGTCTAACAATGTTGAGAGGAAGAAGGAGTGTATACGGTCTAAAGATTCCTCACGCCCTCACAAGAAGAAATGAGAAGAAATGGTGATTTCAAAATCTTCTATTTAATGTTTGTTTTGATTATTTCAATGAATTCATTGCATGCATCTGAATTTGATGTGACGTTTCAATTCATGCTATTACAAGGAAATGATGAACAATGGAGTCCTGCCCTCCAACGAAGTTCAAGGGAAGATGAAGCGGAGGCCATGGAAGAACAAGATGATGTTGTTCCTCCCAACCCGTCGTCTAACTATGTTGAGAAGAAGAAGAAGAAGGAGCGTATATGGTCAAAAGTGTCAAGGTGCCTTGACATGGAGGAAGTACAAGAAACGGTGAATTCCAATTCTTTTATTTAATGTTTGTTTTGATTATTTCAATGAATTGGTTGCATGCAGCTGAATTTGAAATGACCTTTGAATTCCTCCTATTACAGGGCAAGGATGAACAACGAAGTCCTGGCCTTGACCTAATTGGCCATGTCGTTGCAATTGAAATGGGAGAGGCTAATAGAGATGGGCATGCGGATGGGGAGAGCACTGGCCTGCAAGTGGGGCGGGGAAATAAAGATGGACATGGGGATGGGGAGAGCACTGGCCTCCAAGTGGGGCAGGGAATGCTTGAGGAGATGGACATTGGGATGGGGAGAACAATGGTTTTGCATATGGGCGGGTAATAGTGATGGACATGGGGATGGGGAAACTAGCGGATTGCAAAAGTGGGAAAGGGTGATAAAGATGGACATGGGGATGAGGAGAGCTATCTTGCAAGGGGAGATATAGCCTTGAGAAATGGACATGGGGATGGGAAGTACTAGCTTGCAAGTGGGAGAGGGTAATAAAGATGGACATGGGATGGGAGAACAAGCATGCCCGAGTAGGAAAGGGTAATAAAGATGGAAATGGGAATGGGGAGAGAACTTGTTTGTAAGTGGGAGAGGGCAATAAAGATGGACATGGGGACCCAGGAGAGCACTAACTTTCCAAGTGGGAGAGGGCAATAAAGATGGACGGGGATGAGGAGAGCATTGGCCTAGAAGGGAGATTAAAATAAAGATGTGGACATAGGGACTTGTAGATGCATGACGTACTATCTATATTGAGTATGGACCCAACACACTTCCATGATTTTTTTCTTATTTCTTTATGAATCTTTTAATGTGCCTTCAATTATGCTTCACGTCAATGGTGTTTCCATTGTAGCCAAATCTGGTGGATGAACATATGATAGAGTTTAAGGAATCACTTTTAAGGTTGATGATCACGTTGACCTTTAGAGGCAGCGTAAACAGATTGCCAAAGGAATTGTACATGTTGTTGACATAAATGCTCACACCCACTGCTTTAAGCACCCAAAAAATTGTGTGAGAGGCAACATTGTTGAGGCCATTGCTAGTGAACGCTACATGCCTTTTCCATGTCCTAGCATAGAGATCGTTGAAGAGTACGTGGGAAGATTCATCATATGGAAGCTCTCTGAGATGAAGCATTATGTTCCAGAGGTACACATAAATGATATGTTGTATATATATCATACTACGTATATTTTTTCCATGCATACGTTAATTCTGATTAATTGTTTGCTATAGGGTGGAGGTATTAAACCTACCAAGGACAAAGCACAACCTCTAAAGAAATCTATTGTTTCACGTTCATCATCTGTGAGGGTTTGTGGAATTGGAATCACCCCTCTCGAAATACATAAGGACACTAAGAAACATGCCATATATTATGCATGAATGAACTTGATTGCAAATAATAGGTAGCATAGGAATTGATGAGACGGGCTTTGAATACTGATTCTACATTGTGGGTTTCATTATTTGATTATTGAACAATTGTGGTGTAGAGATATACCATTTTCATATGTTTCAACACTATGTTGTTATACATTTGATACGAGACTTTTCATGGGCCTCTCTAATTATTTGATTATTGAACAATTATGTTGAACATATATACTAATTTCATGTCATTGGAACACATAATTGTTATCCATTTCATATCAGACTTAAATTAATAGCCCTGTAATTATTTTGTTACGATGAAGAATGTAATGAAGTCCACTTTCAATTTTTAGAACAACTATTTTGTTGACTGTATATGGCATATTTCATTTTTCCATGTGATTGGAACAAATAAAATGCTAGCAGTGTTTGTAGTCTTGGAAAACACACTATCCCCTGTCTGTTATTTTGTTATGATAAGTATTTCTTTCGTTATGGCCAATAATGCAATGAAGTCCACTTTGAATTTTTATAGCAAGTCTTTGCTAGTGTGGAGATGGCAAAGTTCCCTTTTCTATGTGATCAGAATAAATAAAATGATTGCATTCCTTGCAGTGTTGGAAAACACACTATCCCCTTTGACTAATGTCTTTACAAAAATTTTTATTTGTTATGCTCCAAAAATGAAGTGAATTCCACTTTGAATTTTCACAACAACGATTTGGAAGAGTGCAGATGGTATATTTCCCTTTTTCATGTCATTGTAACAAATAAAATGCTTGTATTGGTTACAGTGTTGGAAAACACACTATCCCCTGTCAGTTATTTGCTTCTAAAAAAGTCTTTATTTCGTACACTCCCAAAAATAAATGAATTCCACTTTCAATTTTTAGAATGACTATTAGGTAGAGTGGAAATGGCATATTTCCTTTTTCCATGTGATTGGAACACATAAAGTGCTTGCATTGATTGTAGTTTTGGAAAACGCAGTGTCCCCTGTTAGTTATTTCCTTGTGATAAGTAATTATTTCTGAGGCTCCATAAATGCATTTAATTCCACTTTCATATTTCATGAAATGTTTTATATTTTATACGCTCCAAAAATGTAATTAAGTCCACTTTCAATTTTGATAACTAGTTGGTTGAGTAAAAATGGCATTTCCTTTTTCCATGTGATGGGAACAAATAAAATGCTTGCATTGCTTGTAGTGTTGGAAAATGCATTGTCCTATGTCAGTTACCAAATTATGAAAACTTGCTTATGTATGTCATCTTACTTACAAATGTAAGCACATTTCAATATCTTTGATCATGTAATTATTGAACAATTATGGTGTGGAATTACATTATCTTTGATCATGTAATTATTGACGAACTATGGTGTGGAATTACATTATTTGTGATCCTCTAATTTTTTATCAATTTTTGTGTGGAATTACAATACTTTGGTATGTTTCAACACTATGGTCTTCTACCAAGAGTGCCATTGTGTGATTGTTAAGTTGTATTGTTAATCTTTCCATCAAGGCTCTAATCCCTTTGGGCTATACTTTTTGACAATTTATATTGGGGATGAGGTTCCTCATTTGTGACCTCACCGATTCATAGATCTAGGTCAAAAGTGTTTACTGCTCTTAATTAAATAAAATATAAGACTATGTTCTTGCAAATTTCATGACACTTTTTGTTGCCATGTAAAATTTCATTACAAACAATGTCAAATGCCATCAAATAATGGTAGATAATGCCACCTCAAGTGTTATTATTTATGTCAAACTTACTTTAAAATGTAAGCACATGCAACTAGCACTTTATGTTATGCACACTGTAAGAAAACAATGTATTGAAGTTCACCTTCATAATTTTTAACAACCCTTACTTTCAACAAATATTCCATTTCAATATTTGTTCATATGTTTCCAATAGAAAATGCACATAACAGTTGAATGATGGAAAACACACTAGGTTGTGACTCCCTTCTCAATTCTTCTTGAATCGCTTCATTCTTTTATATAGATTTTAATGAAACAATGTTTTGAAGTTCACCTTCTTTTTTAATGGCAACCCTTTCTTTCACCAAAAATTACATTTCAATATATGTTCATATGTTTGGAACACAAAATGCACATATCAGTTGCATGATGGAAAACACAATGGGTTTTGACTCACTTCTTATTTGATGCAAACTGTAACAAAATAATGGTTTGAAGTTCACCTTCTTGTTTGTTGACAACCCTTACTTTCAGCAAAAACTCTTCTTCAATATCTACTCTTATGTTTCCAACACATAATTTACATAACAGTTGCATCATAGAAAACATAGTGGGTTGTGGCTCACTTCTTATTTTATGCAGGCTGTAAGAAACAAATGCTTTGAAGTTCAACTTCTTGTTTTCTGAAAACCCTTACTTGACCAAAACACTCTTGTTCAATATCTACTCATATTTTTCCAACACAAAATTGACATAACAGTTGCATCATGGAAAACACAGTGGGTTTTGACTCCTTTTTTATGCAGGCTATAAGAAATGAATGTTTTGAAGTTGACCTTCTTGTTTGTTGACAACCCTTACTTTCAGGAAAACACCCCATTTCAATATCTATCCATATGTTTCAAACACAAATTTTACATAACAGTTGTAGGATGGAAAACACAGAGGGTTGTCCCACACTTTTCAAATCTTTTTCAAAGATAATAGTTAGTGTTATGCACACTGTACAAATACAATGTATTGAAGTTCACCTTCATATTTTATAACTTCCCTTGCTTGTAGCAAAAGTTCCACACAAAAAAAAAAAGGTTGTAGGATGGAAAACACAGAGGGTTGTCACTCACTTCTCAATTCTTCTTCAAAGACAACACTTTTTGTTATGCAGAATGTAAGAACACAATATATTGAAGTTCACCTTCATATTTTATAACAACCCTTACTTATAGTAAACATTCCATTTCAATATCATTATACATTTGGAACACAATATGCACAAAAAAAAAGTTACAGGATGGAAAAAACACAAGGTTATCCCTCACTTTTCAAATCTTGTTGAAAGACAACAGTTACTGTTATGCACATCGTAAGAACACAATGTATTGAATTTCACCTTCATATTTTTGTAATTTCCCTTGCTTGTAGGAAATTTTTGATGACAATGCAGGGGTCAAAGAACTCAACTTGCTATGCTATTGCAAACAACTCATATTACTAAACTAAAAAATCCACCTTTCAGGCAACTTTCCTTCACAAAACCCTTGTTTCAAAATACCCAAACTGAGAACCAGGCCCAAAAACCTCTTGTAGATTCCTCAAAACACTTTAAACAATGGAAAATGACTCTCTTACACTCTTAAATTAGTTCCATGGCATGCAAAATACTTTGTTTGAATGACTCTTTAATACCTTTTTAGCCTTTCAAGGAAGGAAATTTCAAACACTCTAAATATTGTTCAATCTAGGCCTTTTGACAACTCTGTCCTGACATGATAGTCAATAAATGGTCTCCAAAAACTCATAAATTCACCAATCCCTATCTTGGAATGGAGTCACCTATTCCAAAAAACCTTTGCAAAACAAAATTACACAACAACGACTCATATTCTAGAAACAAAACGCATCAAGTCACCAATGTACACAATCATTTACAGATTTTATGCATTTTCCAGACCTTGGGCTTCATGATAACTACCCAAAACCACCTTACCATGCTCTTCAACCTTCAAATCATTTAGAATACTCATAAAACATTCCTCTCATTGATTTTTAGGAGATTTGAACAGTGCAAATCTGACAAGCACAATTTTTATTATACACTGTTTACCCTAACTCAGGGTTTTAGCCACCTAGAGAAAAACTTCAATATCTTTGAGAATTGTAAATGGATTTATATGAAACCAAATGAATCATATATTAGAATCATAGGGATATCATTTAAAATGGAGGATGAGATGATTTATCCCCACAATATGGCCATACAATGGCCTCAAACACAAAAAATGCAGGAAAATAACTAAAAAATAGAGTATGTCATTGATTTTTTCACTATTACATCAAAGACAACACTTTCTATTATGCAGAGTGTAACAAAACAATGTATTTAAGTTCACCTTCATATTTTATTACAACCCTTACTTGCAAAAAACATTCCATTTCAATTTCCTTATATGTTTGGAACAGACTATGCACAAAAAAAGGTTGCAGAATCAAAAACATGGATGGTTGTCCCTCACCTTTGAAATCTTGTTCTAAGAGAATTTTTTTTGTTATGCAGACTATAACAAAATAGTTTATTAAAGTTCACCTTCATTATTTTATAACAACCCATTACTTGCAGCAAACATTCAATTTCAATATCCTTATGTGTTTCAAAGAGAAGATGCAGAAGAAAATTTGTAGAACGGAAAACATAGAGGGTTGTCCCTCGCTTCTCAATTCTTATTGAAAGACAAGAGTGTATGTTATGAAGACTATAACAAAATAGTGTATTCAAGTTCACCTTCAAATTTTATAATAGCAATTCACATCACACAATGAAATGTAAAAACATTTCTAGTCAATATTATAGAATCTGCAGAAAATTGCAATCCACATTTAATACTGCTAACACTGAGAACTATGTCAACCATTTACGAACAGGTATAATCTATGCATTCTCAACATCTAGAAGGATTTTCCGCACTCTGAATGTCAAGGTGGAATTCACAACATACAATGTTGGCACCCCATAATTTGCATGTAGTAGTCTAAATGAGGGCCTGACACTATGGATCTCAAACCTAACAATGTGGTTGAATTTGAACACGACCAACAACCATTCCTCCATAGCACCTATGTGATGACTAATTACAGATTCCCCCTTGAGGAATCTCATAAAACTCATGCTCAGCTAGTCTATAAGATTGTGTTTGCATATGATAATTGTTGGTCTAATGCAAACCTTCCAGATGCATCCAGCTAGGAAAAGGTCTTGAATTTCTCGGTAAAGAGACATTGGCCAATCACATAAACTTACAATCTCTATTTGTGGATTGTAATATTGAACGTCCATTCCCATATGTTCCCATACACCAAAGATGTTGTTGAAGAAGTCAGCATAATTATCATAGTGCAAATTTTTCTGGTTTGGCCCTTTTTTATTAATTCTCCATAACATATTTTCCTGCAACCTATATGGGAGGCACAATTCCTTAATTTGAGCAAGAATATTACATGGAAGATACGGGTGGTAGTTGGTAAACCAACTAGCCACCCATGCTTGTGAACTGCGGAACATCTTTTATAGAACTATAGCAACAAATACTAAAATTCCTGAAATGAAAGATAAAACAACTTGTTCAGAAGGTACACCTGCATTCTCTAATTAGAAAAACATTGTCAATGCAATGGAAATAGTGAAAAATAAGCGAGAAAAGTGGAAGATATAGATAATGTTAGCACTGAAGAGATTGTACCTATTGTTTGGAACTTAACGAGGCAACATGTGTAGTATCTCTGATGGGCATATGTCAACACACGAGTTGAACAGCAGGAAGAACAATGGTTGAAAGGAAATACAACAAAAATTTCAGCACATACAACAACATTATCTAATTAGAAACACACGAAACAGTTGCTAAAAAAATTCAAAGCGAAGCAAAACTTTTCATAATGAACTTTAGACTATGTATAGATAGTGTCTTTTCCAACTTGGAAAATAATGTGAGCATTCTATTTGTTGCAATCAGATGAGCTGAACTAATGAATTGTAGAAAATGTATTTTTGTAGTTTATATTCATATCGCTGATTATATTCATTGCACTTATGTATCTTTCTAACTCAAAGCATTGCTTCCCATTGCATAACTAAAAACAAGATGCCGATGCATGAAAACCCTTAATTTCACTAAAAATTTCATTTCACTATCTGTTCATATGCTCTTGTTTTATGACAACACTTTCTTTCAAAAAAACACTCCATTTGAATATCTTTTCATATGTTATGAACACAAAATGCACATCATAGTTGCAGGATGGAAAACACAGTGGGTTGTGACTCACTTGTTATTTTATGCAGACTGTAACAAAACAATGTTTTCAAGTTCACCTTCTTGTTTTGTGGCAACCCTTACTTTCACCAAACATTCCATTTCAATATGTCTTCATATGTTTCGAACAAAAAATGCACATAACAGTTGGATGACGGAAAACATACTGGGTTGTCACTCACTTCTTATTTTAAGCAGACTGTAACATAACAATGTTTTGAAGTTCACCTTCTTGTTTTATGACAACCCTTACCTTTAGAAAAGAACTCCATTTCAATATTTGTTTATATGTTACGAACAAAAAATGCATATCACAATTGCAGGATGGAAAATAAAGTGGGTTGTGACTCACCTCTTATTTTATGTAGGCTATAAGAAAAGTATGTTTCTCATTGAAGGTTAGCAAACTCAAATTTGTCAACTTAACTATCTCAAACTCTTAACAACCCCTAGAAATAATCATCATTGTAGAGATCCATTTTAGTCCCCCTCAACATACTTCAAACCCACATATGACTCTTTTGGAACAACTTGCACAAAAACAAGAAATAATGTTGTCCACAATGCCAATTAGGCCAAATTTACAAAGATACACTATTGTAATCATACAACCAGCCCAAGAAACCAATGGGGTAGCTCTCACCAGCCCTCAAAACCACCAAATCTACCCTTGGTTTGCAAAGATTGTCTTTCCCAAATGCCTATCCATGAAACCCTTGTTTCAAGCCATTGACATGAGGGTAACTTGGAAAACTATATTCCACTCTTTCTCAAACCTTCAACCCAACTCAAACACCTTTATTCAGGCATGAACATGCTTAAAAGAACAAGGGATATCACTTCCCTCACCTTTTTGATGAAACCATAACCTTAAACCTCACTTTTCATTCTCTTTTCCACTCACAATCTACAAGGACAACAACTCAAACTGTCTAATTCATTTCTCCCATTAGAAAACCATCATCCCAGCAACAAAACCTAACCTATCAGAATCATTCCCTGAGCCACAGAGATCACATCGTTGATTACATTCATATCGTTGATTACATCCATTGCATTGCACATCTTTCATAAGGAAACTTTTAGTTTCAGTCTCAGAAGACTTAAGCCCTCACAACCAAACATTCAAACAACACCCTTTTAGGTCTACTCACCACGATCTAATGACCTTTCTAAATGTTTTTTTGTGAATTTGCAAGAGCTCAGAAGGTGTTGTAGGTGATTTTGTGTGTTGCCATGCATGGGAAGAATGAATGATTTTAGGTGAAATATGGTAGTTTTAGTAAGTGAATGTTTATCAAACTTGGAGGAAGAAAAGTTTAAGGTAAGATTAAGTTTTTGCAGGCTTAATTAGTTGTGTTTGAATATTTTTTAGAGAGTGGGAAGCTTGGGAACATTGACTTCCATAAAAACCTCATGAAAAATGGCTCAAAATGAGGGTTTAGTGAAATAGTGTCTAGTAGCTTTGCAACTTGGAAAAAGTGAGCATTCCATCGAAACTACATTGAAACTCCATAAGCTATTTGTTGTTCCAGAAACCCATTTGTTCCAATTTTAACATATCACAAATTCAAATGCTATTGTTTTGAAAAGAATACTTGAAAACATGATTGTACCACTGGAAATGCACTCAATTAGCCCAAATTTACAAAGGAGGAGGTCTTAAATCATCATCAAAACACCTAACGACTTCAAACAGTCCTTTAAAAAGTCTCAAAACTTAGGAATCATCTACTTTTAGGAATACAAAGGCTCAAGCAAACGTTGATCTACTAAACCCTTGCTTTATGCACAAAAAAAGCTCTAACAAATGAGGGTTTAATAGAATACTATATTCCAAACCTTCCCATGATTTAGGAACAAAATTTCAGCCCCATTGAATGCACTTTCCTAAATTTTACCAACTTGTACACATCCTTTTTCATTGGAAAACTTTTGTATTTTCTAAAGATCAACAACCAAACATTGAATGCTTCACTTCCCCTGCATGATTCAACAAACACACTTCTTAAAGCATCCTAATTATACCCATTACAATCCATCCCACCATTCCTCTAAACCTACATCAGTGGGATGGAGGCCTAAAACCTCACAATTCTCAAAACCCCTTGTTAAGGGTTCACAGGCAGATTTTGAATTTCTTGCTCTTTACACTTCTAAATTTCATTCAACCTCTTCTAAATAGCTTAAATGGATTGCCCATCCACTAAACTAAGTAAAAAAAACAAATATGCTTACCTACAGATGAAGGTTCTTTAACTATGCTTGTGCAATCCTTATTAAGACTTGAAGAAGCAGTAGAGAAAAGGCACGTTGGCTGACATTAGCCTGTCACTGTAGGAAATTTTTTATAAGGAAGCATGGTATTGCATAACGTCATACCAAAAACTGGACTTATGTAAGCATAGTTATTAAATTCAAACCATTCCTTCCATTGGGTTTACACTCAAGAAAGACAGTTGCTAGCGAGGACTCCTTTCCCTAGATTGGAATGCTAAAGTGAACAAAAGAAGCTAAAAAAATAAATCAAAAAGTGTATGACGTGATACAAGCACATACTACAAAAAAGAAATCTGCAATACCATTTCCTATTACAATATGTAAATTGAAATGGGTTTTCTCATAGTCACCCATATTAGATGTTGTATCCTCTACCACATCCATAGCAATTGCGCCTGAAGTCTCACATTGTATATTGACATTTAGATTCAAACTATTGTTTGTGAAGAAGAGAAAGGAGTCATCTACAGGGGTTCGATGATCTGACTATTGTGTGAAATGCTTCGTACACTGGGTTGGACATTGATGATGATCCCTACTTGCACTAAACCATGGATGCATGTGAACGGTGCTAGTTGTAGCTTGATCAGGATCCCAAATGAATTCAAACGACAATGCATTTGATTGTCGTAGGTCATCTAGAAACCTGTCCACACATTTTGTGTATGATTGTGCCTAGTGTAGAGATTGTGGTGGTGTACGCATCACTTTGTTCAAGAGTTCATTTGTGTCATTCCAAAGATACATTGTGACCACGTGTTCATCATATACATGAGTGATAGAAGGAGCTTATGTAGGGGTGAGAACATTAGGATTGTTTTCTTCTATGCTCCCTGTGACAATGTCTCATTCAAATCTATCCCTCTATCAATTGGTTGACCTCCCCCATCTAAATCACCTCACAAAAGAAATTTGTATAAGGTAGTAGAAAATGCAAAACACAATTGACTCCCATAAAGCAACACAATTCGAATTAAAATTCACTTACCGTGGACCACACCTTCAATGGTAGATCATCTTTTAATCAAGTTAGCAATCTTGAGGACATGTTTGCAAGTGTTCCCCTACAAACTCCAAGGGAAGCCACAAATAAAAAGGTGCTCCCCAAATTTCCGAACAAGGTAGTGCATTGACCTACTTTGAATTTTCACCCAGTACTTGCAAGATTTGTTTGATCGGGAATACAGTCATCATCTAGAATTGCCTTGGCCCACTCCAAACTAGATCACATATTTAAACACTTTTGGTTCATCAAAAAACCATAATATTGCAACTTTTCCTTTTTCCTATAGAATGGTTTCATTTTGTACACAAGTGTGTAATACAAATAGTCCATTCTCCTAGTGCATTGTTTTGAATGATCACACAAGTACTAAGTTTTGAGTGCGCAATGGTACGACTCAATGGTTGCATTTGTATCCTAGTTTGCATGTGGGAATATTCTACAATTTTTCACCCACATGGCTGCGAAAAAAAATCCAATAGTCATACAAACCACAATGTATTAGAGGTAACATCAAAGAATTTTAATGGTGTGAATCTTGCAAGGTGACGAAAATTGTCAACTCACCAATTCGACCTTCTCCTTTGCACCATGTCTTGTTGAAGTACTCTAAGAATCAAGGCTAATCATTGAAATCTTGAAAGAAAGAGTTCAATAGCTAAGTGACGCTATCTTCGATGTCATCAATTTCCATCATGATCGCACCAAGATTGCAGAAGATGTCCATTGTCCTTTCCTTGGCTGCGTACTTATATACATTCTTTATCCAAGCCCTTTTGACATGCCAAAGGCATAGAAGCACATGGCATTGAAAGACAACCCTAATAGACAATACAAACGATGTTGTTTTCCTCTCAACTGCATGAGAACGTGGCATTGAAAATCAATAGCAAATGAGAAAGGTACACAAATGAAGAAAGGGATGCATATACTGTATGGCTTGGATTTTTGCAGTCACATCATCGGTCAAAAATGCATTGATTCTCTAGTCAGGTCTGGCTCTTCTTCCATCGTCATGCAATATTGTAGCTACACAGAGATGTCCTCAATCTTGTTTCATGAGGAGACTAACCATGCAACTGACATACCACTCTATTGCTTGTTGAAAACGAGGAGAGTAAACAATGGATGTTGTAGATAGAACAACTCAGCATGAGCATTGTCAAGTTTATAGCTAACAAGATCATTGAAAACATGAAGAACTATTTGTAAATGTTTGTAAGGCCTCACCCCATATTTGTTAGTTGCAAACATGGAATCAATCGAGATGACTAAATTGTACGAATGGCTAACCATCCTATCTAGCATCCATGGAGTCTAAACCCTAATAACAAAAGGTGTATTGTTCCCATCAGGCCATTGAAAGTAGAAGAAGTTGTCAAAGTCCTATCCACTGCACATTAGGATACTTGTCGAATCGACTTTGTGTTTCTATGAATAAGTAGAACGTGCCTTTTTCCAAACATTCATTACATCCTTTCTTGTAAGGAATTGATCTCTCTTGGACATCATGCCACATAAGACAATATCGTTGATGTGTCTATCCATTATTACATTGACACTGACGTCCATGAGCAAAATGCTTTCAATATAGCTTTTTCACTCCATGGATAGATTAGTGGTAAACATAGTCTAACACTTCTCTCCACTTGTGTTGTGAATGCCATGGAAAAATTCACCATTTTTTATCAACGTGGGACATTTATTTGTAGATAATATAGGAAACATCGGGTTTTCCATTCATAACCTTTACTGTGAAGTGTATTGACAACCTCGTATTTGTATAAATTTCTTATGTGGTTTCTTCTTTGGTGGAGGTTGCTCGAGATGTTGTATTGAGGACCGTATTGACACTAGTAGCTATGAAAAAGGCATCATCTCATTATGTTGAACCAAGAGAGAGTAAAATATCATTTGACCATAGAAATTAATTTCAAAAGATACCAACCTCTAATACAAAATTGTTTTGCCATAAGTTTTGTCATTGAGGGGACACAAGGTGGTAGGTTCTCTTATTTTCTTGTACACAAATTTAGTTTTGAAATCTTCAACAGACATGTCACCACGAATGAAATGATCAAGTCTCCTAAGAGGAATTGTTACAACAAGGTCAGAGACCTTATCCTTGTTGATGGAAATAGCAGCCCATTCCAAATTGGAAGAGGAAAAAGGAGAGTCTCCATTTTGTACATCTTGCACCTATAGTTCATCTTGCTTCTTCCATTTCAAACCTCTCCCCATTCTAGGAAATAACATAATTGGATGAATATTTAAAATTAGTGTGGATTGTGTCAAGAAAAAGAAATAAATCATTCATTAAACATAGATAAAATGTGATTGCATTGCTTTTAGCCACATGAAACCAATAGGAGGTTGTTGGCTTCAACCGAGGAAAATTAAAGGTGATAGATTCAATCAAGCTATGCATAAAATATAATAGAAACACAAGCTGGAAATCGGAAAGTCCATCTCAACGTACACATGGACATAGACAACGAAAACAAAAAATGACAAGCAAAACCTTTGATGACATCCTTGTATGCAATTTTTTTTTTTTAAAGTTCATCCATTGTTGTAATTTCGTATGTGGTATAGGAGTGTAACATGCATCACAGTATGTAATTACTTATACAATAGCAACAATAGATGTATTATCATGGGAAGATACGTTGGTTATGTTGTGTGTGTAAACTTGTTAAAGGAGAGGAAGGGTTAGAGGGCAAGCAAAACCTTTGATGACAACCTTGTATGTAAAATGAATAAGTGCATCCATTGTTGTGAGAAATGCCAAAATGATAACATGTTTGTTGCATCTGTTGAAAAAAAAGATTATTTAGTAATGGAGAGAATTAGAAAAGGTATAAAGGTGTAAAATTTTCTATCAACCATGATGTAAGCGAATGCAGGTTGGAAAAGACTTGTAGATGAACCTCCATGCTGACATAAAGAACACAACCCCACATGTAAATATAACAAAGATTTCAGAGAACATGTGGTGTACAAACCTCTTTTACTTGAGGAAGCATGTTTTGTTATTCAGCCTTCCATTTTGCATGACTTAACATGAGGAGAAAAAGCACATCTAGCAATTAATGAAATAAACAAGTAAAGGTTGAACCACACAATTAGTGGTTCAACCTAGAACTTTGTATGTGGCATAGAAGTGTAACATGCATCACAATATGTAATTACTTATACAATAGAAACACTAGATGTATTATCATGGGAAGATACGTTGGTTGTGTTGCATGTGTAAGTGTTAAAGGAGAGGAAGGGTTAGAGGGCAAGCAAAACCTTTGATGCCAATCTTGTATGTAAAAAGAATAAGTGCATCCATTATTACGAGCAACACCAAAATGATAATATGTTTGTCGCATCTGTTGAGAAAAAAAAATAGTAATGGAGAGTATGAGGAAAGGTATAAAGGTGTAAAATTTTCTATCAACCATGATGTAAGCGAATGCAAGTTGGAAAACAAAGCGTGTAGGTGAACCTTCACACTGACATAAAGACCGCAACCTCGCATGTAAATATAACAATGATTTCGGAGAATATGGGGTGTACAAATCTCTTTTACCTGAGGAGGCATGTTGTGATATTCAACCTTCCATTTAGGGTTACTTAATATGTACAGTAAATGCACATCTAGAAATTCATGAAAAAAGGAAGTGAAGGTTGAACCACATGATGAGTGGTTCAACCTACAAATTTTTAGTCTAGTTGTGACTTGTTTTATATTTAGAAGATATTGCTTTCATTACATTCGTATTGTATAAACAAAAAAAAAAAAAATTCCAAAAAAAGAGAAACAATTGGCTAGAGACATGTAAGCCATATGTGAAAGGTAGACAAGTTTTGTAAATAACTTATTAAACAGAAAGCCTTTGCATTCTCTAATGAGAAAGACACTCTCAAAGCTAAGAAAAGAGCGGCTACAAAGCTACAGACAAGTATTGAAGACACTCAAAACACTATCCAAAAAATGGACGTTGTTGTCCTAAGGGCTGAAAAGGAAGCAGTTGCTCTAAAGCTACAAAAAAATGTACTTATAACTGAAACCCAACACTGTGTTTTCTGAATTACAAATATTTTTGTGCCATTTTTTTCAATCATGAAAAAATTTAAACACAACAATAGAATGTGTTATTTTGAAGACATTCATACTACTTTTGTAAAACTCCATGTTACAAAACCGTGGGTGTTAAGAAGTAAACAACCCACCATGACAAACCATTTACATTTAAACAAGGAGATTCAAATAACCGAAACTGAACACTGTGTTTTCCAAATTACAATTATTTTGTGAAATTTTCTTTCAATCGTGAGAAATTTAAACACAACAATGGAATGTGTGATTTTGACAACATTCATACTATTTTGTAACATTCCATGTTGCAAAAGTGTGGGTGTTAAGAAGCAAACAACCCACCATCAAACAACTCTTCACATTTAAACAAGGAGATTCAAATAACTGCAACCCAACACTGTGTTTTCTAAATCATAATTATTTTGTGCACTTTTCTTTCAATCATGTGAAATTCAAACACCACAATGGAATGTGTGATTTTGAAGACATTCATGCAGTTTTGTAACATTCCATGTTATAAAATTATAGGTGTTAAGAAGCAAGCAACCCACCATGAGACAACCCTTCACATTTAAACAAGGACATTGAAATAACTAAAACCCAACACTATGTTTTCCAAATCACATTTATTTTTTGCACTTGATTTTTTAAATCATGTGAAAGTTAAACACAACAATGGAATGTGTGATTTTGAATACATTCATATAGTTTCAAGTAACATTCCATGTTGCAAAACCGTAGGTGTTAAGAAGAAACCAACCCACCATGACACGACCCTTGACATTTCAACAAGGAGATTCAAATAACTGAAACCCAACATTGTGTTTTTTGAATTAAAATTATTTTGTGCACTTTTTTTCCAATCATACAAAATTTAAAACACAAAAATGGAATGTGTGATTTTGAAGACATTCATACTGTCTTGTAACATTCCATGTCAAAAAATCGTGGTTGTTAAGAAGCAAGCAACCCACAATGAGACAACCCTTCACATTTAAACAAGTAGACTCAAATAATTGAAATCCAACACTTTGTTTTCCCAATTGCAATTATTCTACGCACTTTTGTTTTCAATCGTGCAAAATTAAAACACAATAATAGAATGTGTGATTTTAAAGATAGTCATACTGTTTTGTAACATTCCATGTTGCAAAAGCATGGGTGTTAAGAAGCAAGCAACCCACCATGAGACAACCCTTTACATTTAAATAGGGATATTCAAATAACTAAAACCCAACACTGTGTTTCCCATTTACAATTATTTTTTGCACTTTTTTTTTCAATCGAGTGAAATTTAAACACAACAATGGAATGCATGATATTAAAGGAATTCATATAGTTTTGTAACATTCCATGTTGCAAAAATATAGGTGTTAAGAAGAAAGCAACCCATCATGACACGACCCTTGACATTTAAATAAGGAGATTCAAATAACTGAAACCCAACACTATGTTTTCCAAATCACAATTATTTGTTGTACTTGATTTTTTTAATCATGTGAAAGTTCAACCCAACAATGGAATGTGTGATTTCGAATACATTCATACTATCTTGTAACATTCCATGTTGCAAAACTGTGGGTGTTAAGAATCAAGCAACCCACCATGAGACAACCCTTTACATTTGAATAAAGAGATTCAACTAACCAAAACCCAACACTATGTTTTCCCAATTGCAATTATTTTGTGCACTTTTTTTTTCAATGGTGAAAAATTTAAACACAACAATGGAATGTGTGAATTGGAATACATTCATACTATTTTGTAACATTCCATGTTGTAAAAATGAGGGTGTTAAGAAGAAAGCAACCTAGCATGAGATGACCGCAACCCAGCATTAGATGACCCTTTCCATTTAAACAGGGAGATTCAAAAAACTGAAACCCAACACTATGTTTCCCATTTACAATTATTTTGTGCACTTTTTTTTTTGAATCAACTAAAATTAAAACACAACAATGGAATATGTGATTTCGAAGACACTCATACTATCTTGCAACATTCCATGCTGCAAAAGTGTGGGTGTTAAGAATCAAGCAACCCACCATGAGACAACCCTTTACATTTAAACAAGGAGATTCAAATAATTGAAACCCAACACTGTGTTTCCCATTCACAATTATTTTGTGCACTTTCTTTTTCAATCGACTAAAATTAAAACACAACAATGGAATGTGTGATTTTGAAGACATTCATACTATCTTGTAACAAAAGTGTGGGTGTTAAGAAGCAAGCAACCCACCATGAGACAACCCTTTACATTTAAATAGGGAGATTCAAATAACTAAAACCCAACACTGTGTTTCCCATTTAAAATGATTTTGTGCACTTTATTTTTCAATCGACTAAAATTAAAACACAACAATGGAATGTGTGATTTCAAAGACATTCATACTATCTTGTAACATTCCATGTTGCAAAAGCATGGGTGTTAAGAAGCAAGCAACCCACCATGAGGCAACCATTTACATTTAAAAGAGGAGATTCAAATAATTGAAACCCAACATTGTGTTTTCCCAATTACAACTATTTTTTGCAACTTTTTTTTTTCAATCGAGTGAAATTTAAACACAACAATGGAATGTGTGATTTGAAGACATTCATATTGTCTTGTAGCATTCCATGTTGCAAAATTGTGGGTATTAAGAAGCAAGCAACCCACAATGAGACAACCCTTTACATTTAAACAAGGAGATTCAAATAACTAAAACCCAACATTGTGTTGTCCCAATTATAATTATTTTCTACATTTTTTTTTCAATCATGCAAAATTGAAACACAACAATGAAATATGTGATTTTGAACACATTTATACTATTCTGTAACATGCCATGTTCCAAAATCTTGTGGGTTAAGAAGCAACCAACCAACCATGAGACAACCCTTTACATTTGAACTGGGAGATTCATATAATTGAAACACAACACTATGTTTTCCCAATTGCAATTATTTTGTGCACTTTTTGTTTTCAATGGTGCAATATTTAAGTGAAACAATGGAATGTGTGATTTTGAAGACACGCATACTGTCTTGAAACATTCCATGTTGCAAAACCGTGGGTGTGAAAAAGCAAGCAACCCACAATGAGACAACCCTTCACATTTAAACAAAGAGTTTCAGATAACTGAAACCCAACACTGTGTTTCCCATTTACAAATATTTTGTGCACTTTTTTTTTTCAATGGTGTGAAATTTAAACACAACAATGGAATGTGTGATTTTGAAGACATTCAAACTTTCTTGTAACATAACATATTCCAAAAGTGTGGGTGTTAAGAAGAAAGAAACCCACCATGAGACAACCCTTTACATTTAAACAAGGAGATTCAAATAACTGAAACCCATCACTGTATTTCCCATTCAGAATTATTTTCTACATTTTTTTTTCAATCAAATGAAATTAAAACACAACAATGGAATGTGTGATTTTGAAGACATTCATACTATTTTGTAACATTCCATGTTGTAAAAGTGTGGGTGTTAAGAAGCAAGGAACACACCATGAGACAACCCTTTACATTTAAATAAGGAGATTCAAATAATTGAAACCCAACACTGTGTTTCTCATTCACAATTATTTAGTGCACTTTTTTTTTTCAATCGACTGAAACTAAAATGCAACAACGGAATGTGTGATTTGGAAGATATTCATACTGTCTTGTAACATTCCATGTTGCAAAAGTGTGGGTGTTAAAAAGCAAGCAAGCCACCATGAGACAACCCTTTATATTTCAACAAGGAGATTCAAATAAATGAAACCCAGCACTGTGTTTCCCATTCACAATTATTTTGTGCACTTTTTTTTCAAACGACTGAAATTAAAACACAACAATGGAATGTGTGATTTTGAGGACATTCATACTATTTTGTAACATTCCATGTTGCAAAACGTGGGTGTTAAGAAGCAAGCAACCCACCTTGAGACAACCCTTTACATTTAAAAAAGGAGATTCAAATAACTGAAACCCAACACTATGTTTCCCATTCACAATTATTTTGTGTGTTTTTTATTCAATTGACTGAAATTAAAACACAACAATGGAATGTTTAATTTTGAGGACATTCATACTGTTTTGTAACATTCCATGTTGCAAAATCGTGGGTGTTAAGAAGCAAAGAACCCACAATGAGACAACCCTTTACATTTAAACAAGGAGATTCAAATAACTAAAACACAATATTGTGTTTCCTATTCACAATTATTTAGTGCACTTTTTTTTTCAATCGACTGAAATTAAAACACAACAATGAAATGCCTGATTTTAAAGACATTCATACTATTTTGCAACATTCCATTTTGTAGAAGTGTGGGTGTTAGGAAGCAATAAACCCACCATGAGACAACCCTTTACATTTAAACAAGGAGATTCAAATAACTGAAACCCATCACTATGTTTCCCATTCACAATTATTTTGTGCACTTTTCTTCAATCGACTGAAATTAAAACACAACAATGGAATTTGTGATTTTGAAAAAATTCATACTATTTTGTAATATTCCATGTTGCAAAAGCGTGGGTGTTAAGAACCAAGCAACCCACCATGAGACAACACTTTACAGTTAAACAAGGAGATTCAAATAACTGAAACCCAACAATTTGTTTCCCATTCACAATTATTTTGTTCACTTTATTTTTCAATCGATTGAAATTAAAACACAACAATGGAATGTGTGATTTTGAAGACATTCATACTGTCTTGCAATATTCCATGTTGCAAAAGTGTGGGTGTTAAGAATCAAGCAACCCACCATGAGACAACCCCTTACATTTAAAAAAGGAGATTCAAAGAACTGAAACCCAACACTGTGTTTCCCATTCAAAACTATTTTGTGCACTTTATCTTTCAATCGGCTTAAATTAAAACACAACAATGGAATGTGTGATTTTGAAGACATTCATACTGTCTTGTAACATTCCATGTTGTAAAAGTGTGGGTGTTAAGAATCAAGCAAGCCACCATGAGACAACCCTTTACATTTAAACAAGGAGATTCAAATAACTGAAACCCAGCACTGTGTTTCCCATTCACAATTATTTTGTGCACTTTTTTTTTCAATCAACTAAGATTAAAACACAACAATGGAATGTTTGATTTCGAAGACATTCATACTATCTTGTAACATTCCATGTTGCAAAAGCATGGGTGTTAAGAATCAAGCAACCCACCATGAGACAACCTTTTACATTTAAACAAGGAGATTCAAATAACTGAAACTCAGCACTGTGTTTCTCATTCACAATTATTTTGTGCACTTTTTTTTTCAATCAACTGAAATTAAAACACAATAATGGAATTTGTGATTTTGAAGACATTCATACTATTTTGTAACATTCCATGTTGCAAAAGTGTGGGTGTTAAGAAGCAAGCAACCCACCATGAGACAACCCTTTACATTTAAACAAGGAGATTCAAATAACTGAAACCCAACACTATGTTTCCCATTCATAATTATTTTGCGCTCTTTTTTTTTCAATCGACTGAAATTTAAACATAGCAATGGAATGTGTGATTTCAAAGAAATTCATATTGTTTTAAACAAGGACATTCAAGTAACTGAAATACTCCACATTGTGTTTCCCAAATTAGAAATTAAGAGATCTTGTAAAACCCTCTACTTGCAACCAAATTTTCCCTCACCTCAATTTGGTCGGTATTCTCCTCCAACTCCTCCACTCACACTCCACACTTCAGCTTACAACTTCGATTTTCCTGCTTTTCTCCTCCAACTCATCCACATGCCCTCAGACCTTCAACTTTCCCTTTCAATGTGTAGACTGGAAACAAATAGTATTTTCACCTTTCTTTCTCAAAATAGGAAAGGCTCTTAAAAGGCCCACACCATTCCCGTCCACTTTTCCCATGCCAGACAAAAGAAACTTTTTGACAAAGCTAAGCTTCCTACCTAATTCCTCCAGCAATAGGTGGGAAAACTCACCTGACGGTGTCATTAACTGCTACCTAACCATCACCAGATGTTTTCTCTTGTCTGCCAAAATACTCAATAATCTCCTATGTGGCGGGCCCCACACTACAACGTCTCGTCATGTTATGTATGTTGTTATGTATGTTTTTCATGCATTTTTGTATGTACATAGGTGCTTTTTTGTCTAGTAGTTAGCCAACTCCTTTTGTTCCTAATAGCACCCATGATTAATTATACTAGTACTTACATCTAAAGGAAGTACAAGATTACATGAATAGAAAACTATAAGTATGTTAATATGTTAGAGAGTATGTGTTTGTGCATGTAAATTCTAGTTGCATGTGGCTGGATTAAACACTTAATAATAAATGCTAAATAATAGAATGAAATAAACTCATAGAAATATAGATTTTTTCCTTAAAGAAATTAAGTATTATTTGATTATGAAATATTTGCATGCATATTTAAACCATAAAGCAATGCAAATGAAAACAAAAAGTTACCATCAAATTGATAAAAAATCACTACAAATAGAAATAGCATGTTCCCATCTAGCTGTCAAATCAATATTTCTTTGGCTTCTACGAGATAAGTGAGATTTTGGAGGCTTTTACCTTATATTTTGGAGACTTTTACCATTAGACGATAGCTAGTTTACCATTAAACGATAGTTGAAACTTTTTTTCTGATGACTCAATTTGCAAGCATGAGACTTGTTTTAGGCTCAAATCTCACACTATATGTAATTAATTATTTTTTATTTTGTAGAAGACTTATTTATTTTTTGAACATATAATATAAAAATTTAAATATATATATTATTGGCTAAAAAATATTAAAAGTATTATATAATTATATAATATTTATTAAAATTTTCAAAATAAAAGTTTAAATTATCAAATAGTAGGTTTTCAAAAATAAAAATAAAAAGTACATTAATTCTCAACTAAGCATTAAAATTATGTGTTCATGTATGTACATAGTAAATAAATAGTTCTAACTTAAAAAAAAATAACTCATAAATAAAATAGCTTGAAATAGATATTTCTTGTCATTTTTAGATAGATGTAATTAAGATATTTATAGTATTTTTCATAATATTTTAATTTTATATTTTATTGGAAGGTAAGCATGAACTTACCATTAACAAACTCTACAACACTCTTTGCAAAACCCTAGGTTTACAAATGCTTCTATCTTCAAACATCCTTAAATTAAATAGTGGTAGTTGACATCTTGTATTGTAGGTAGGTAAAGTTGCAAGATCCAATGATTGTGTCATTGAGTTCCAATCAAATTCATTTATAGTGTTGATGCTAGGTATGTGCAGGATCATCATGGAAAAAATAGGACCTTAAGTGGCAAAAAATTTAGAAAAATCAGAGTTAGGCAATTTCACGTAAAAATTTGAATAAGTTATCTATATTACTTCAAAAATATGTAAGAATAGAATCTATAGAAAATTGAATGTAGTTTCTAAACTACTAAGTTTAGTTTTTTTTTTTAAATCTATTTGGTGAAAATTTGAAATTTCAATACAGTAGTACTTAAATTTCAATGAAAAAATAAGTAAGTGTCTGTCTAACCACCCTAACCATAATAAATGATAATAATTTTTTATAATATTTTAGATATAAGTAGAGGACTCATGTCCCAATGTGATGCATTTTTTTTTGTAATTTTTTTCGAAGTAAATAATTAATTATGATGTTTTTATTACAACTTTTAAAAATATAAAATCCTCGTATGTTTGACCACCTTAACTTGTTCAAAACTTCATGAAATTCATTTTTTATTTTTTTAATCCTATAATATGCGAAGCATAGAATGTGATGCATGTTTTGGATTCAAAAAATGTGATACTGTTTCAAAGCTATAGATGTTTTTCAATCAGCCTATCAATCCGGACTTTAGTCATAATTTGAATAGAAAATGAATAATAATTACTTATTAAATTCAAAGTAAAGAATAATTTATATTGGTGGAAAGTTGAGAATCTCCTTTAAAAACCCCTTTTGTTTCATCAATTTTGGGTAAAAAAAAAAGTCGTCGTCCACATACCCATCATATTGCCACTTTTTGGGCCATCATGATCCTGCACATACCCTACCTTCACATATTCCTCCTAGATGTGTTCTTCTACCTCTAAAGAAAATAAAGTGTTCTTTGCCCCCTTTTTTATTTTTCTTCAATTAAATCTCAAGTGAATAGTGATCCTAGGGCTAATCTCTCTTGCAACAAGAAAACTGATAGTCTTGTAAATTTGGAGTGAGTCTTGCCCCTTACATCCTCTTCTTCATGCATTTATGACATTAATAGCCTTAGATTTGTGTAACTTCAAGGATAATAAGAGGTTGTGTCTAGTTGCAAAGGACTTGAATATTTTGGTGCACCTAAGGGTTCCTTGGACATTATATTAGGTATAATCAAACATGAACTAGAATTGACAACTAATTATGTGATTAATAATGAGCATGTGTTGATTGTGAATTTTATGGATCTATAGTACATGAAAGGGTAGAATTACTCCATTTAGTATTACTTTGACTTGGAAGTTTCTTAATTATGACATATTAGGGTAATACTTTTATAGAGAAGAGGGATTCACTACTCACAAGTTCTCTTCAATCAAAGAGCCTCACGGGGTGAACTACCCTAAACTACCTTAGGAACATTGTGAGAGTTATAGAATCAGAAAGAGCAAGCCACAGAGATTTTCTGGACAAACTGACAAGCTCTCAACCAAAGGACGACAGTGCGGGATATAGATGATAGCGTGACACGCTGGCATCCTAGAAGCATGTTGGCATCCCGTACGGACCAAAAACCAAGAATATCATAGAAAATGGCTAAAGGACTACTTCTACTCTAATTATTGAGAAGTTACAAAATGTAAGAAAATGACAGAATGTGATAAAGCTAAAATGAAGTGAAATAGAAATAATAAAGAGAATAAGAGAAAGAAAGGAAGAATATGCTCACAATAATCCAAGTAATGAAGCCTCTAGCTAATATATGTCTTCAATACCTGCAAATGTAATATTTGGAGAAATTGTTGGGGTTGTATAGTGGCTTGCCCTAGTCAAACCCCCATTTTGGTGTTCCCACATCCATGGACAAGTAGATAGATAGAGAGAAATGAACTGAAATAGAAAAAGCATGTGCTAAAAGCAAAACCCACTCAGGAGTAGAATCCGCACCACCAAGTATGAGTGATAAAATCAATCCCTGCTCAAGGAGGAGAACCTGTATCACAAAGTAAAAATGCAATAGAAAGGAGATATGGAATCCCAAGATTCTTGCAAACATAGGGCAAGGGAGATAGAGCTGCAAGACCCAAAGGAGATGCAAAGAGGGAGAGCAAGATAGTTGTAAGAGCCAAAAGTGTAGAGAGGGTTGTGAGAATGTGAGAGCTTGAAGTTGTTGTGACAAATAAGGGAGTTATGCAAGCAAGAGTAAGATGGAAGGATGCTTGAGAGAGAAGCCAAGAAGGAGAAGAGCTAGAATGAAGCTAGAGGCATATGAGAGTTTGAATTTGTTGTAACAAGTGAGAGGTTTGTGCAAGAAAGAGAGCAAAGATGGACAAGAGAGAAGCCAAGAAGCTAGAGAAGTTAGAAGCAGAGGAATGGAGCTAGAGATGGAGAAAGAGGCCAAATGAATTGAAAAGACTACTTTTAAGGAGGGAAAAGAAGCTTCCCAAGCAGTTTCAGGGTATCTCGAGCCATTACCACCGACCAAAGGAGGTGACAAGTGGCAAGAATGCACAAAAATGGTCGTTTGAATGTTGAAATGTTGTAGGATGCTAGTGTGGTGCACATACATTTGCACGACATGCTAGTGTCCAGACACATCACATTACAAAATGATGTGAATGGGAAAGACACAAAGCTCGATGCAAGGCTAACACGGAAGGGTAGTTGCTGAAAAGGGTTGTTGGAGCATCCTGAGAAGGGAAAAAGGTTGATGGAGGGGATAAAATGATCCTACACAAGATGCTAATGGAGTGGACACCAAAGTGGATACAAAAATGTATGTGAAACTGCAAGGGGCACAATTTTACAACTATACATTTTTCCCCCACTTTAGTTGGCATATGAATCTACACTAATATGAATGCTAAAAGAAATCTACTAAACATAAATAACATCATATGCCAAAAGGATACTATAGAGGAAGCAGATAACTCTTTGAACCATGGAAGCATGCTCCCAGGCTAAAGACCTACAAAAAAAGTGCATTATTAGGTGATGTTTATCTGATTGAGCTTTCAAGATCTTTCTTCTTTTATTATGATTATATTGATAAGTGTGACGTACCTGGGGTTACAAGTACATATATATATTCACATATATGTCAATGGGATCTAGTGGCATGTATATTCACATGTATAAATGTACTACATGAATATACTTATCAGTATGATGGTAATTATGAATGGCTATATGTGAATCAAATGTGAACATATGGATATGTGTAGGATCATGATGGGCCAAAAACTGGCGATATGATGGGTATGTGTAGGGTATATGGCTGACGACATTTTTTTTACCCAAAATTGATGAAACAAAAAGGGTTTTTAAAGGAGATTCTCAACTTTCCACTAATATAAATTATGATTTACTTTGAATTTAGCAAATAATTATTATTCATTTTTTATTTGAATTATGACTAAAGTCTAAATTGATGGTTTGATTGAAAAACATCTCTAGCTTTCAAATGGTATCACATTTTTTGAATCTGAAACATGTGTCACATTCTATGCTTCGCATACTATAGGATTAATAAAAAATTGAATTTTATGAAGTTTTCACCAAGTTAAGGTGGTCAGACATACGAGTTTTTGTATTTTTTAAAAGTTGTAATAAAAAATTCATAATTAATTATTTACTTGGAAAAAAATTACAAAAAAAATGCATCACATCAGGACATGAGTCCTCTACTTATATCTAAAATATTATAAAAAAATATTAACATTTTATTGTGGTTCTAAAGGGTGGTTAGACAAATACCTACTTATTTTTTCCCTGAAATTTAAGTACTACTGCATTGAAATTTCAAATTTTCACCAAATAGATTTAAAAAAAAACCTAGTAGTTTAGAAACTACATTCAATTTGCTATAGATTATATTCTTACATATTTTTGAAATAATATATATATATATAACTTATTCAAATATATACGTCAAGTTTCCTAACTCTAATTTTTCTAAATTTTTCGCCACTTAAGGGTCTATTTTTTCCATGATGATCCTACAAATACCCATATATATATATATATGCATGTATGTATGTATGTATGTATGTATGTATATGTATGTATATACATACATACATACATACATATACATATATACATACATACACACACACACACACACACACACATATATATGGGTAATCCAACAATACTAGTTTACAAATTTTGGCCAAAATGGACACTGAAATATTTTTTTCTAACTAAATCTTCACTTTCGAGCACCTATAGCGGCTAAACCGTGAGGAATTTGAAGATGCTACAAACTAGTGATTTGTAACATTTTGTCTATAGATTATAAATATATATTTTTCAAAAATTTTGGAATTAGATTGCACGTTTTTTTCCATCTCCTTTGAAAACTATCTTTTTTATAAAACAACATTCTTAAGGAGTGACACTCACCATATAACACATAACTCTTTTCCATGAAGGATAAAATTCTAATTCTTTCTAATTTAGATTTGTAACTCTAATATCTAGTGCTTCCAATTGGTTAGATAGTGTTTTATTGAATATTTTTTCCTTAATCAAGTTTCAAAGTCAAGCCAATTACAATTTAGACATAGGTGGACCGTATAATGTGTAACTTTTTTTCTATGTATTGAAATTCAATTTATTTATTTTGTTGGATCAAGGACTTCAATATCTAGTGCACTCATATTTTTCTGATAATCTGCTATTTTTCCACATGTTGAACACAGAGCTTGATTTTAGGTGAAAAACTATATTTAATAAAACTTAAAAAACAAATACATAATAAAACCAAAACATAAATTAAAATTATAGTCGTTGGATAGCTGGTTTCGAGGACTACTTGATTCCAGTTGGGTTTGTGAAGTCTCCTCCATTTTCATCCTCAGCCTGAGCTTTGAAGGGAAAAAATTCTAATTTTTTTGTGCCAGAGAGCGGGAAGTTGGGAAAAGAGGGGTTCGCTTGAACTAGGGGGGTTCGAGTGAACCCCCTTTCAAAAGGGGCGTTCCTTGTATTTTTTGGCAGGAATGGTGGGGCATTTCATTAAATGGGTTCACTCAAACCTGGGTTCTAGTGAACCCTCTTTTGGTTCGTTTGAACTAAATAGTTTGCTCCAACCCCAAAAATAATTTTTTTTTCCATGGGGTCAATTTTTTCAACTTTTCCTTTTCAAACCATATATATGTATGTATGGTATATACATGTATCCATATGTACATGTGTATCGATACACACATACATTAGCGGATGGACATGCTCATATGGATACATCAATATAGATATACCCACATATATGTGTACATAGAGGTATATACTTTTATACATATGTATATATGCACAAATTCAACATATTGTGATTATATGCAAATACTATCTTCACTGTATTCGTTTATACTTATATATCGAATGTATAGTTGCCTAAATATTGTGTAAATATTTAGATTGATAGTTTATGATATACATATTTATATGTAAATATATATTTACGTTATATATATGTATATATATATATACATATACATATACATAAATATAAATGGTATTTATATATGTATATATATGCACATGATATATTATATATATAATAATATATATTCAAACATATTAAATATATAATATATATTATATCAACTATATTTTATCTTATTGGAAGCTGATTTATAAAGGTTGTTTATAGATGTATATAACCATGGTATTAAATATTGATAAATAGTCATTAATGACTATGAGATGGAAGTCAAATAAGAGTTGCTTATGATTGTGTAGTGAAGCCGAGTCTCACTCACAATGTCACGTATATGGAAACATAGGAAATGCATTTTGAATTGACATGTCTTATATCGATACACGCTTGGACTTGGTCGATGATTTTGATAAAGAACAACTTTGACTTTGTCCAAACATCCTTAATGTTTAAATTGACTCACCCTTATTTTAGTCAATGAATGCTAAGTGTTTTAAATTGGAAGTTGACTATTTCTCACCACACGAAAACCGCACCAACATGAGGTAAGAAAATAAGCTTCGGTGCCACCTCTTAAACCATTTTCAGTAGATGTCTTTGCTAGAGAATAATTTGAATTTTCCATGTGTTGATTTGAATGATTCTTTGATTGTTGTCAATGTTGCAAGTCAACCTGTAGGTGAATTTGCTGAGTATGAGCTTAAGAATTTTCTACCTTTCTGCCGAGTTTCATGTGTTGCTTTGCATGGATCTTATTGTCCACTGACATTCCTAAACTATAGACTAATATTTTACTAGGATGCTCTATAAATAGATGATCCATTTCATTAGTAAGGATGCATTCTTTCCCAAGATTATACATCTTTTGCAATTCCTTATTTATGTGTTATTCCCAGCCATACTTGTTTTAAATTGCGAGTGAGAAAAGAGATAGTTTTATTTTTTTGAGAGGAAAATTGTTGCCTAAGTGAAGAGAACTATCAACCAGTTAGATAGAGTTCATTGTGGTGTTCTAGAGAGTTGTTATCAACTTGTTGTTTTTGGGAAAAGGCTGCATTGTTATCAATTATTTGGAAAGCGATAATAGGCATGAGGATATTTTTTTCTTCATTATTTTGCTTATAAATAATGTGTCTTTCATGTATTCTTGAGTTGTCTTTTCCAGTGTGTGCATTTAGAGGAATTAGATTATCTTCGAAAAGAGATTTGAAGCTTTTATGTTGTTCATATGAAGTGCTTTTAAATACTCCATAATAGGAGATTGGTGTTTATCATAGGTATTGAATGCTAGATATGATTGAACTTGCATAACACATATGATGCACTTAGCTAAGTTATTAATTTAACTAGGAAAGCTTGTGATTACTCCTAGGATTGTTTATCTAGTATGGGAGGGAGCTTGTGTATTTGTTTTATTAGGTTTAAATTACAAGTAGATTAAAATGGTGATAGGTTATCTCTGGGGTGATAGATTATCCATTGAAGGAAATACCTATGCGTAGTTTAAGATGGCCTTACAAGCAACCTCTGAAAATGAAGAAGAAAAGTAAGTTTTGTTCTTGAACTAGGTGGGAATAGTTGTTATAGTCATATTTGGGTACTGGGAAATGAGTCAAAACTAAACTATGTAGAATATTCTCATTTGAATCTTGGATTTTATTGGGATGTTTGTGCCATGCAAATGTTTGCACGTCGTACTCTTGTCTAACCAAATTCCTCCAAAATTCAAACTATGAGTTCCTAATGCTTCATCATTGTCATCCATCATATCAAAATTGTAAAATCTCGATCATGGATTTTTTCATTAATGCATTAGGTGTAGTGCGTAAGTGTAAAATTTGCACAGGGTGCAATTTACAACACGAAAAATAGCTATGTATTGCAAACTTAAGAACATCATTTTGAAATACATAATGATGTTTTACGTATAATCATTTCAACAAATGTAAAATGTTAATTTCTACCATCTAAAATACAATGATGCCTAATTGCCTTCGAACTTTGAAGGTCTCAAACTTTATAACTGATACTATAATATTTATAATATTTCTATATCCCTCTCAACAAGTATATAACATCATAATAATCTTAGAGTATCATAATGCATTATTCAAATTATTAACAAAATTGCTATCGTTAGTGGATCAGCAAATACTTCTACTGAAATAGCCTCCATAATTTCAGCAGTAACAAGATTTAACTTTAATTTATGATTTCCACTCATTTGTAATTAATAATTAAATACCATACCTCCCCATAGACAATTCCACAAATAGCATTGAAGCTGGAATCCCAGCGGTGGAATCTATCACCCAACGTACTTTATTGAATAGAGAAGCATAATGAAACCTACAAATGCAACACCATGTACACCCCAAAAGCTCTTCAAACTAGTTGATCTAGATTTGACATATTTCCTCCTCCAAAAAGGATATAAGGTGAATCCCAACCTCTATTTATGAATATAGTGCAGGACATTATATAGAATTTGAAAGACCTGAATGTTCTATGTTTGTCCAACATTAGCTTGCTTGGAACCATTTCATCATCCTTGGTATCCTTACATAGCTCTTTCAACTAGAACTTTCTTACAACAATCTAGATGGAACTATACCAAAAGAATGCTAATTGGAATGCCTATTCGTGAGTACAATGCATACTATAAATCTCATCTTGCCAAGAGGTTTTATGCTCTTTGACTTAAACAGAACATCGTAGCTTCTCTTTCTCTACCATGTCTCTCCTTATCCTTTCCAAGAGCTCATGTAGAGCTGGCTCCCATTTCATCACAGGCAGGGAGGATGCTATCAAAGGTCGGGGAATCTCGATTTACACCTGCCAACTACATTTGTTTGAAACTTTCTCTATCCTCTACGCTTTGATGGAAGTCCATAACCCAGTTTAATACCCTCACTTCTGCATAGTTAAGGGGATGATGTCAAAGTTTGTGGGTCTGGCTTTTTACGCCTGACAATTCTTTCTTAGTCGGTGCGCAAAAGGTGACATAGAATACGAGCTACCTTGGCTATTGAACATGATTCACATGAGAGGATAGACCCTTGTCTGCATTGCCTTTTTCCCTCTCCTCTCTACATGCCTATAAACCAAATGCCTCCATCTAGTCTATACATAATATACTCCACGAGACACATCTCATATATGCAAAAGGGATGCCGTACCCTGCCAGGCCCATACTTGGGCCATCTCCTCGTCCTTCAAGGAATTAAAGTCTATATAGGGGTGTCATACCTCTACCTACAATGGTGTAGGTGACAGCAATTCGTCTAGACTTGGTAATTAATTTGTCTTTTTCATCTTTTTCTTTTATGTTTAGTCTTTGATCTTAGGGATGTGATAATTTTATGATATGATAAATAAAGTGATAAGTATTCTTTGTGTACATTCCGAAAACTTAATTTAAATTAGTGTGAATAAGATCTAGGTGGTAAACTAGTTAAACGATATCTTTGTTCACTCTAACAAATACTAATAAGTAATTACATAATTTTTCTTTTATTTTAATGAATATTTTTCCTAAATTGATTTCTCTACATAAATATTGTATCACTATGGTTTCCTGAGTTTATTTCCATTGTTGATTTGTACATCTACATATAATTTTTTTATGGTAATCTTATACTAAGTTAATTTCAAATACATATGCACATTGAAGAAGATTTTATTGTAGTAATTTCACCATGTTTATCATCATCTTTTTCCAACCTCTTTTCTAGATTTTTAGGGAGGTCAAACTGAACACATCTTCATGACTACATCCAAAATTTGATAGATGAGATATTCTCTCTATTTGTAACCATAAAGACAATCTTCAAATAAAGAATATCTAAAACAACACAAAAAAATTACTTTGTATCTTTGTATAAGTCTTTCAATTATTTGTTTTACTTTAAAAGACATCAAAATATAGGGTGAAAAGTACGTACATGAGAACAAGGACGATAATGAAAAGAAAGCAGATGGAATCAAGCAGACAAGGAAAATAAAATGATGGGAAAAAAGATGATGGAAAATGTCATTATACCTAATATATCAAAACTAGGTCTACGAATCACTGTTTTATGTTTAGATGTGGAAGGATGAAGCCTTGGGGTGTGCCCACTCAAGTATATTATGTTACGTACCCTTTTGTTTCAGGACAGATAATTGTCTACTGTACATTGTGAGATGCTTTTATGTGTTAGTCGAGTACTGATATGACGTATAGAACATTAGGGAAAAAGATTTAAATCTAGTTTTGCCAAGATTCCTTTGGTGTGGAATGTGAGTACGCATCAAACGTTACTGAGTATCGACGACACACGGAACTGTGATTAGGATAGAACATAACGCAGAATAGACTCTACACCAAACGTTTGTTGTCCTCGCAACCCTAGTTATTGTGAATGGTGAAATCACAACTTTGTTTTTTATATTGAATTAACAATAAAGATATAGCTGATATTAGCACCCCATAATTAATAATATAAATTAATTAGTTTTTATTCAGAGGAAGAGTTATTTATTTTTTAAAAATATAATATATTTAACACTTATATTTAAAGGAGGTTCAAGGATTACATTGATAGAAAACTATATGTATGTTAATATGTTAGAGGGTATGTGTTTGTGCATGGATGCATGTGGATGTCATATGTTGCAAATTATAGTTGTATGTGGTGGATTAAACAATTAATAATAAGTGCTAAGTAATAAAATGAAATAAACTTAGACAAATCTATATGTTTTCCTAAAAGAAATTAAGTATTATATAATTTTGAAGTATTTGCATACAAATTTAAAATATAAAGCAATGCAAATGAAAAAAAGAAAGTTGCTATCAAATTGACAAAAAACATTACAAATGGAAATATAATGTTCCATCCAATTGGAAAATCATGAGATTTTGCAGGCTTTTACCATTAAATGGCAACTAAAACTTATTTTTGAGGACTCAAGAGTGGTGAGACTTTGTTTCAGATTCAAATCTCACACTATATGTAGTCTATTGGCTGAAATTCTTATATATATATATATATATATAGTGTCAAAATATATTATATAATTAATTTTTATTAAATTTTTCAACATAAAAATTGAAATATCAAATGGGAGGTTTTCAAATGTAAAATTAAAAATTAAATAAAATTAATTAATTAATTCTCAACTAATCATTAAAATTATGTGTTCATGTATGTACATAGTAAATAAATAGTTCTGACTTTACAAAAATAACTCATATAATTAAATAGCTTGAAACAAATATTTCTTGTCATTTTTTAGATAAATGTAATTAAGATATTTATAATAGTGTTCATAAGATTTTAATTTTGTATTTTATTTGAAGGGAAGCATGAAGTTACTATTGAAAATCTCTACAACACTCTTTGCAAAACCTTAGGTTTACAAATGCTTCTATCTTCAAACATCCTAAAATCAAATAGTGGTAGTTGACATGTTGTATTGTAAGTAGGCAAGGTTGCAAGATCCAATGATTGTGTCATGAGGTCCATGAACATGAAAAAATAATTATGTAATTATTTATAAAATTCAAGGATAAGTCCATGAACATGCAAACAAAAAGGAGAAAACAAAGAAAATAAAATACACAACAAGCATCAAAAGGGATGAGCACAACATAATTAAGAAGCCATTATTGTACGTACACCTATACACTTATTTTAATCACTATAGTCTTTTCACATTTTCCAAGGGTAATCATATGACAATTGTTTCAGCGATATTATATGTTGAAGATAATTTGTAAAATTACAAATGACAAACTAATAACCATATAGAAGAACACAATAGCTAAAAGACACTCCAATAGAAATATGAATATTAATATACCAAAACAAACAAAATCATGTCCTATAAATACAAGACAAAAAAAAACATTAAAAAATAGTGCATACCTAATCTACAAACAAATTTCTCATTTTTTTTCCTATCTAGAAACCACTTTTTCTCCCTCTTTGAATTTTTATTATATTTTTAGAGTAGAAAACCCTAAATAGAGCCGTCAAATTTACAATTAGAAATTATTTTTCCATTTGCATTACCCTACGAGTACTGCTGTTTGGTTTACTTAAACATCAACTTGCACGAGGTCGTACAAAAAAGAGTGTTGGGGATTGCGACATAAAAATAATAAAAAAAGGAAATAAATACTTTTAATAATGTCCACGAAACTTGGTCAATCAACTTTTGGAACCAAAAACAGTAGGCCTAACTAAAGTTATTTTATCCACAAAGAAGCAAGATGCTGGATGGCCGCTGCTCTCGATAAATACGTCTTAAATTTGCATTCTTTTAACATCTGAAGAATTATTTTAGAGGCAGATCAGAGCTCTGTGCAGGTACACAGGCTTGCAGGAAGATTGCCCAGGATGGCTTATGTAAGGCGTTTGTCTGTTGTATTATTTTTGTTTTTAAAGTATTGCAAAAGAGAAACTATTAATCTCGTGTGGTGTTCTATGGTCTGAGATTGCAGAGAACTGTTATGAGTGTAGATATTGATTGTTACAAGCGCAAGAGAGTTGCCTTGCAGTCTATCACAAAAATTGATGGTATACTTTTGTCGTACAAAATTATTCTCTTTTAACTTGTTTCAATCTTCATATGTTACTCGAAAAATATGGAACATGGAAACTGCTCATGTGCACCTCCTCAACACTGTCGATGTTCTGCATGTTCAAGCCAATCGGGTATACCATGGCCTGGGTGGCAGCCTCCCAGGTATCCTGCTAATGATGTTTGGTACATCTTGAATGAGGAAAATCAAGGTTATTGTACCATTTGTTAGACCAAAAATCTTCATTCTACCACTTGTACACATATGATAATAATTTTTATCAAAACTAGGTCTACAAATCACTATTTTATGTTTATATGTTGTAGGAAGTCAGTCTTGGGGTGTAGCCAATCAAGTATATTGTGTTACATGCACCCACTTCTAATTGGAGATAATTGTCTACCATACATTATGAGATGATTTTATGTGTTAATGAAACAAAGATATGTCATTGTATGTGTTAATGAAACAAAGATATGTCATTGTGTGAGTATGTGGAATTTGAGTATGCATCAAATTTGTGTGAGATTGTTTACAATGATCTTTTCTATTTTAAAGAATGTTTTTCTAATTATATTAATAGTTCTTTCACATATTTTGTAGATATGAATGTTTTTCTAATTATATTAATTTTTTTTGGGATTGCAAATTACTCAGTTAGATAAAGGGATTTTTATATCTTAGTCTAAGTATGTGAAGGAATTGCTGAAGAAATTCGGTATGTTAGATTCAAAGCCAGTTGGTACACCCACAGTGACTGGATGTAAGTTGACAACTGATGATGATTCTTCGAAGGAAAATCAAACTAGATACAGATCAATGATTGGTGGATTACTTTATTTGACTCAAACAAGGCCTGATATAATGAATGTTGTATGTATTGTTGCAAGATTTCAAGTTGATCCTAAAGAATCTCATATGACTGTTGTGAAGAGGATTTTCAGATACTTGAAAGGGACAATTGATTTTGGTCTATGGTATCCTAAAGATGATTATCGTACTTTGAATTCCTTTACTAATGTTGATTGGGTAGGAGATGTGAATGACAGGAAGAGTACTAGTGGTGGAGCATGTTTCTTGGGAAAGAAGTTGATTTCATGGTTAAGCAAAAAATAGAATGCTATTTCTTTATCTACTGCAGAGGCAAAATACATTGCTATTGCTAATAATTATACTCAACTTTTGTGGATGAAATAGATGTTGAAGGATATCAGAGTTGTGTATGATGAGCCTATTGTTATATTCTGTAATAACTCAAGTGTTATTAACATTTTTAAGAATCTAGTGTTGCATTCAAAGACCAAGCACATATCTATCAAGTTTCACTTTTTGAGAGAGAAAGTTAGTGAAAAGGAAGTCAGATTGGAGTATGTGCCTACTAGGGAGAAAATTGCAGACATATTTACAAAATCATTGCCTAAGGATACTTTTGAGTATCTTAGAGGGAAGTTAGGGGCAATTACCCCTCCTAATCATAACTAGGATGCATTAATTTGCATCAATCTGTGCATTTCATGATCATATTATAATCCGGATTGATGTTGTGATGATTGCTACTCAGGGGGAGTAGTCAGATGTTCAGATGTTCAGGTGTTCAGATATGTGGCTCAGAGCTTGCATAGAAGAGATCTTTTCCATTGATGTCAAAGGGGGAGAAGAGTAATGTGAAAAACTGGTGATTATCTGAGGTGAAGAGCCTTGTGGGGAGAAGATCATGGAGAAGAGTTGAGGAAAGAAGAGTCAGAACCTAAGGAGGAGTAAGTGTTGTTGTGTTGATAGTATTTTTCACATCATGTGTTGCTAGCAATGCCAAAGGAGGAGATTGTTGGATGTTGTGGTTGTGTTGTTGATATGTGGTTGTCATTGATGTCAACACTATTAGCATTGTTGCATTATAAGCTATATATGTCAAGGATATTGAGAAAATTGTAATAAGAAGTGTTGCAAACTATTAGTGTGAAGCAAAGTTCTTTATGTGGATGTGTTCAGTATGTTGTTGTTTTGAGTTTGTGGACTATTGGGTTTCTTGTTGAGTATATCTAGTTTATCCATGTCAAGTTTCAGAGATCTGCGTGAAGATTTGATCAAGTTATGAAGATTTGTATTTTGATAGTTTTTCTAGTACTTCAGTTTATGTTCCTGAATGAAGATCATGTGATTTCAGTTAGTTCAATTGTTGTAGATGCCTCTCTAGTGTTTCATGATGTTTGTGGATGTTTCTAGTTCATGCTCTATCTGTGTTGGACGTTCGCATTGATCGTTGTGCTCGTGATCTAAGATTTTCTCTTGCGTGTTCATGTTTTTCTTGTTCTTGGCTAACAAGGTGTTGAAGCATGTTGTGGATCTTTGAGAAGTAATTAAATGAAGTGGTTCATGTTTGAGGATGTTTTTTTCATTCTTTACTATGTTGTGGCCAACCTTGGTTGATTTGCATGAATAATTTATATTAATATGAGCCGACTATTTATATTCTTTCTTACTATTTTGTTGAAGCCAACTTATAGTGATGTAATATCTTGTTGCAGATATATAAGAGCGATTATTTTATCATTTGGAAGAGTGGATAAGTGTGAGGATGCGAAGTGTATAAGTCATGTGTACGAATATTGTTTAAATCATTCAAAGGCAGAGCAGAAGAGTGAAGAAGAGTGAAGAAAAGTAAAGAAGTGTTCATGAGCTTAACCGAAACTGTAACCAAGCATTAGTAGATGCTATTTTCTCAGTTCAAAGTCTAATGGATTTAATCAGAACCTTTTTGTAAGACAGTGTGTCTTCCTTTGTAATTGAGCAATGAGCTCTAGGCAGTGTGTATGAATGCATGTGCATTCCCCATTCATATTTCTTATACTTTTAACAAGGTATAATCTTGTGGACTGACCTCCACTGTGGTTTTTCCCCTAATAGGGTTTCCACGTAAAAATATTGGTGTTATGTGTGCATTTGATGTGTTGTTCATTTATGCTTTCATGATTAATGATTAGATTTGAAAATAAGGTTAATAAGTTGAATAAGTTTGAAGTTTGATGACAACTGATTCACCCCCCCTCTCATTTTTCTGCCCTTGAGTTTCCAACAGAGCATCCAAGCATTCACACGATCATTCAAGGGAAGATTATCAAGCATTTTAGAGCAACATTCAAGCATCAATCATCATGTCAAAGATTCCATGCATCATGTTTGTTATTGTGCTAACAATTGTGGTGTAGGATTTTGTGATTCAAGCAAGTGTTTCATTCAAGATCAACATCATTCAAGCAAGATTCAAATTCTACATACATTGCAACCATTTCAAGCATATTTATAGTACTTTATTGCACCTAGGTTTGGTGAGTTACAACATTGTTATTTTTTCATTCATCATTTTCCCTTTTTATTTGATTTCATTTCAAGGATTGATATCCAAAACATGGTTTGACCAAGGCAAACCCCTATCTACTAACCCCACAACATTTTCCCCTCTCCTTTGTGTGTGATTTGTAGGTCTAGGTTGTAGATTTCCTAACGAGCAAGATCAGAGAAAAGTTGTAAATCATTCAAAGTTTTCAAAGTTGTCATCAATCCTTGGAGAATATTGGAGAAGACCTACAGGCTGTAAATCAGAGTTTCAAATACATAAATCACTTGGGAAGAATAAAGTAAACAAAGAAGAGTAGGATCAGCTTTTGAAGTTTTAGAAAATCCTAACTAGACTGATTGACCACTTCTTGTGAATGATTCAGGCAGTTCCAATCCATTTTTAGGTTTTTATAGATCCAAATACCCTTTTGGAAGATTCTTGTTCTTGCACAACTTTCCAAAAACTGGACTGATTCACCTAACTTGGTGAATGAGTCCTAGTCAACATTAAAGTCAAAGTTTTCAGTGTTCCATACCTCCATCCAGTCATTTCTAGATTCCTAGGTGCACACCTTCCTGTCTTTAGTTTTTTGTTTCATTTCATTCACTTTTATAGGTCATTTTATAGTTCATTGCATTCAATTAGGGTAAATAGTGTTGCATCTTGCATTTCATTGTCTTTTCCAAGTTTGCACTTGGTGGTAAACCTCTTATTAGTGTAATTTCAACCCCTAGGACAACCCTATTGCAAGATCTCTTTCTCTTTTGCATTGAGATCTCTAGGGTTATCCTTGAATGGAATAGCTTTGGAAGTGGGTGTGATAACACTTAATAACCATTCACCTATCTCTCATTTTTTAGAGGTTCCATATATAAGTGAATTTTATTTTATGAAGTAGGCACCAACCTACCGAAGACACCAATCCCTTATTGTGTTTGTAGGCACCAACCTACTAGAGACACCAAACCCTAATTGTGTTTCTAGGCACCAACCTACTAGAGACACCAATCCCCAATGAATCAATACAATAGGTAGAACACTAATTGTACTAGATTACATAGATGAATCTTGTAGATCTTCAATTATAGCCTAAAAAATATCATACACCTCTGGACTGGCCACAAACACTCTTTGACACTTCTTATGATCTTTTGATAATGATACACACTTTGAAATGCAACTTACATTGAATAACTCTAGCTTCACAATAATCTCCTTGTATGGTCACCTTTTCTGCTTCAAAAAATTCACATTGTGCATCCATCTGACTGATGAATATATTCATGAAATTTCATTAACACTTCTTCTATGTCAGCCTAGGGTGATCTGCAAATAATGATGATGACATAAGGTGGATGTAAATTCAAATTACATGAAATGAGTAACAAGTCATTCCAAAAAAAAAAAATATTGCTACCAAAAGAACATGATGTTGTGCGCTACCACAAGAACCTTTAAAACCAATTCCCATCTTGACACCACACATAATATTTAAATTTTGCATGTTGCTAGTCATTTCCACATAGCTCTCAAACACTAGCAAGTTGACATATAGGCACAAAGAACCTTCTATCACTAAAATATTTAAATTGCATGTTGAACATATCCTCCATAAACTCAAGAATAATATATCACATGTGTAGACCTACTCTTCTCTCAAACTACAAATCTAAACTCCATTTCTAAAAGAAATGCTAACCATAATTGGATTGCCAAAGAAATATATCTACCCTAAAAAAATGAGTTGAATCATTTTGGTATAGATTTCCGATTTACCACCATCATAGAGAATAGATGAATGTGTGATATTGTAAGCATACAATAGTCACACAAACTTTTGAACCATAGATGCTCCTTAATATATAATAATGATATGACAATAGAATTACCAACATAGAAGGTATGCAACCATTTTGATCTTTTGACATACAACATACTTTTGGCAGTTCATATATTTCTACAAATTTCTACAACTTAAAATAATATGATAGAAGAATATATAATGATAATTCAAGTATTATTTGTTGCAAGTATGGGTAGTTTGTGTTGTCATTGATTTCAATAGAGCTATGGTGTTGTCATTTATGTCAACAATTCTATAATGAAGTTGCTTGAAGTCTATGTTATTACATTGTTGCTTTGATTACTTGCATTATGTTGTCATTAGTAAATTCACTAGTGTTAACCTCTGGTGTTGCTTTGATAAGCTTCTATCTGTGGATGTTTTTTGGTTAAGGTTTTGTGTTTTAGTTAGTTTACTAGTGATGAGGAAGTGTTAAAGATGATAAGAATATGTCTTTGGTGCTTGGTTTCTAAGTGATTTTGATAAAATTTGAATAGAAGAGGAAACAAAGTGTTGTAGAGGTGTTCTAGGATACAAAGTGGTGTTATGGTTTTTCTCCACATTTCTTCTATGTCGAATATATCCTTGTGTGGTTCATATATGTTTGTTAGAGAAGCTCTAAGGTGTCATATCCTGAGTTTTAGGTTCTAGATTGATATTGTTAAGAGGAATTTGTGTTCGCTAGTGTATGAAATGTGTAAGAAGTGTTTTTTGGGAGAAATGGTTTTTCTCTACATTTCTTTGCATTTTGGTTTTTGGTGTTCTAGTTCTGGAAGTATGCTTATATGGCTAGTATCTATCTCTAGTATGAGTTGTTTATGTTTTGGTTCTTCGCAAGGTTGGATACAGGTATTGTAGTGTGTGGAAGGTTAACCAATTACACCCTGGATGAGTATGTTCTTCAGGTGAAAGATTTTGCAAAGGAATTTATTGGATTTCCGGGTGTTTTTGGAATATTCTAGAATCCATTAAAGTGTTTTGTGTGGTTTGTGACTTGTCTTTAGATCAAAATAAGCGAGTACTTAATTGTTTAATGGTGTTAACACATGTTCAGTTGACCTTGGGTGTTTACAATAGTTGCAATGATTTTGGAAGCATGGTGTGACATGTATGAGTGGATTTAGGTCTGAGTTAAGGTGTGATGTGGTGCACCTTGATTCCTTTCCACTACGGGAATGTTTTGGTGCCAACCTAATTGGAGTTTGCATGGTTGTGGTGCATAGCCAACCTTGGGAAATATTTTCAATGTTGAAGAAGGTATAAATAAATGTTGTGTTAATGGAGGATTTGGGTGTGAAGTGTGTGATGCGAATTATAGGGGTGTGAAGTGCAAATTTGTAAAGTGTACTGTGTGAGCTTCAATGAGTTAGACCACTGGAAGTAGTGAGCAGAAGTTGTCTACAATCTTCATAAAGGTTTTGAATGTGTTTTTGATGTTGTGGTGGATCTTTCTATTGCTTTGAGATGGATTTGTCACTATAACAATCTTCTTTCTTCTTCTTTCTAATCTGGCAGTGAGCCTTTGGTAGTGAGTCATTCTTTTCTTTTGGGTAATGAGCCCTTTGTAAGTGATTCAATTGTATTCAGTGTTACAATTACTTTATATTGTGAGCTAATTCTCACCTTTGTTTTTCCCTTATTTGGTTTTCCATGTGAATCTGGTGTTCTTATGTGTTTGGATGTGTTTGCATTACTATTTTTCATGTTTACATTCTGCTAATGCATAATAAGGGGTTCAATGGTTGTTGAGGGTTTAAGAACAAATGCAAATATGAATACTAATGAGGGTTTTGATGTTTTAATGGACAACTAATTCACCCCTCTCTTAATTATCTTGTACATTCCACACTATTTCATACTTAGTTTTACATATTTCACATAGTAAACTCCTTTGATATCAATCCTCTTACTAAATCAATGACAACCTTTGCTAAACATAAATAAATAGAGGGGAGAGATATAGAGGTGAGATGCCTACAATATGGGGAGAGATTGGTGAGAGAGATATGGGGAGAGATAGAGATGAGAGAGATAAAGGGGGGAGAGGTGGGTAATGAGATAAGGAGGGAGAGATATAGAGGTGAGATGCCTACAATATGGGGAGAGATGGGTGAGAGAGATATGGAGAGAGATAGAGATGAGAGAGATAAAGGGGGGAGAGAGGTGGGTAATGAGATAAGGAGGGAGAGATAGAGAGGTAAAGAGGGAAGGAGGGAGAGACCTAGAGATGGGGGGAGAGAGAGGGTGAGAGGGAGAAGTATTGATCAAGAGAATGGAGAGAGATGGGATAGAAAATAACAAAGGGAGGTAGAAGAATAGAGAGGTAGGGGTAAGTATAGAGATCAGGTAAGGATAGAAGGAAAGGTAGGGAGGGAGAGAGGGTGGGAGAGACCTAGAGAGGGGAGAGAGAAGTGAGAGAGAGAAGAGAGGGAGAGAGAAATGGAAGTATTGGTAGAGAGGAAATGAGGCAAAGAAGGAGTGAAAGGTAAAATTTCAACTATCCATCATCAATCATAAACCTTAAACTAGATAAGCATTAATCAAAGTGAGAGAGAGAGAGAGAAAGAGAATGATAATTTGGCTCTAGCATTTTAAAATGATTTACATTGGGAAATACCAACCCTTTGGTTTTGATTTTCCTTGGCATCCAACCCAAATTGTTGGACAACCATTTCATGCCAAAGATGTGCTTTTTTGAGAAGGTAAAGAAATTTCACACATTTTTGGCCATGCTCTCCATCAGATTTGCATGTGTTTTAATGCAAGTTTATAAAAATACCACAATGACGTTAAGCTCTCTCTTACCTATCTAACTATATAATTTTTTTACATTTTGATTATGTTAAGGTTTTCATCTTTAATTTCTTTTGTTAATGTGTCTGTTTTTTTTTAAACCAACATGTGGTATTTTAGGTATAGTTTTTCACTTGTTCATCAAATTTTGAAATAAATTACATTTTTAGAACTAGACTCCATTGTACACATATTGAAAAAAAATAAATTATTTTTAATTAGCTTTCAAAAAGTTTAGGGGGAAGCACACTCATTTTTTTGTTTTTTAGGATGTGTCCACTTCAAAAATTAATAAAAAGTCATATATTCATTAAAAAATTATGTGAAAAATCTAGCATAAACTATATGGTGTTAGCTAATTTCTTGCTAAAATAATTTTTGAATTTTTTTTAAAAAATTAGCATTTAAATAGGGGAGCACACTAGATGCTATGTTATATTTTTTGAAAAAAATAGGACCACTTTGTGTGCTCCCCCTTTTTGAAACTCTTAATCTTCACCATTTAAAAAAAATAGTAGTTTAGAAAGTAGATTCAAAGCATTGCAACTCTTGTTCTTGTTGCATCTTCAAATTTTGAGCATAACTATCTTCATTTTCTCATTAAATATCACACTTCGTTGATTTCATAAAAAAAGTGGCATCTTAAGACCCCCTTTTTGTGTCACATCTTGGTGCACTTACCCACAAACATATCTATAACATTGGTAAGATTCAAATGAACCCTTAGAACTTCTCTAACCTTCCATGCAACATGCCACTTGCCTCTTGTTTGATACACAAATTTTCCCTTCAAATAGTTGTGTGTTATTCCTCTTCCATATTTTGGAACGTGTGTGAAGATTAGAGCAACAAGGTTTTTCTTTCATGCCAAACATGGAGACACCTTTAATGTGAGCCAAAAAAACCCTAGTATTTCTCATGCAAGGTGGGCCAAGCTCAAAAGTTCCAAAAAGAGACAAACCTAACTCATTCCCTCACTTGGCATGGAGGTTTAGTATTAAAATTATTTGTTACTTTGGAGTGCCTGACATATTCAATTTTGTGACTTTTGTTTTTTCTTAACATGATTTAAATCCGTTAAAACACGTCTACTCAAAATAATGACCATGTAGAACTTAGACCAAGGTGAGACTAAAATAATTAGCATAATGAGATAATAATTTGATATCATTAGTTATCTAGATGCACAAGCATTATTAGAATGATATTGAAATTTAGAGTGTATTGTGATGATATTGTATTATGCATATTGAATATTAATAAATACTTGCCTTCTTTTTATAGTGTATTTTTTTTAAAAAGTATTTATCTATGTAAATCTTGCACATCATTATAGTTTTCTAATTTTGTTCATTTTACTAATTTGTGCATAAACATATAATCTTTCATGGTAATACTATAATAAGAAATTCAAATAACTTGTACACACTTTCTAGAAGATTTAATTGTGGTAGTTTCACCATGTTTCTTATCACCTTTTTTCCAACCTATCTTCTAGGGTTTCATTGGGGTCAACTTGAACACATCTTTATGACTATTTACGGAAATTGATAGATGAGATATTCCCTATAATTCTATTGATTTTTTTTGTAGTATTCATTTTTATGTTAAGGATCTTTTACTAATTAAACTAGTTTTCTTTTTACATATTTTTGTAGATACAAAGACATTTCTTAGGTGATGGATAGCTAAAAGAACATAAAGAAATTATTTTTTATCTTTTTTTATTAATGTATGAAATTTTTAATTGCTAGTTTTACTTTAACATACATGAATCATTTACACTTGCATGCTAAAATGAGAGGAAAAATATATAAATGAAAAGTACTTGTGTAACACATTTATCTCTAATTTAACACCTAGACTCTTAGTTTTTTTTTTAATAAACACTATAATAGCCTTTTATGACTATTTGGCCTATGAACTATCTTAGATTGCATAACCCACTTCACATTCAAACTTTATAAACATAAACACAAAAGTTTCATTTCATCCCTTGTCATCTAACTACCTTTGATGCTATTATCACTACAATTTTGTGCCATGGACAAGATCATATGCACTCATCATCCCTTTAATGTAGAAAAAAAATATTTTTAAAATTTTGACACCTTCTTTTCTCTATTTGGTTCATATCTCTATCATTTTTGCATGTAAATGAAAAAAATAATTGTGTAATTATTTATAAAATTCAAAAATAGGTCCATGAACATGCAGACAAAAAGGAAAAAACAAAAAAAAGTAGAATACACAACAAGCCATTATTGTACTTACATCTATGCACTTATTTTAATCACTATAGTCTTTTTCACATTTTTCAAGGGTAATCATATCACACTATTGTATGTTGAAGATAATTTACAAAATTACAAATGACAAACGAATAACTATATAGAAAAACACCATAACTAAAAAGTACTACTATAAAAATATGAATATTAATACACCAAAACAAACAAAATCATGCACAATCATACCCTATAAATACAAGACAAAAAAACATTAAAAAAAGGTACATACCTAATCGACAAACTTTTGGTCCAACACAATTTCCTCATTTTTTCCTTTCTAGAAGCCACTTTTCCTCCCTCTTTAATTTTTTATTATACTTTTTTAGACTAAAAATCCCTAGATAGGGCCGTCAAATTTACAATTAGAATTACTTTTCCATTTGCATTACCCTACAAGTAATGCTGTTTGGTTTACTTAAACATCAGCATGCACGAGACCGTACAAAAAGGGATTACAACGAAAATTTTAGGAAATAAAAACTTTTAATACTGTCCACAAGACTTGGTCAATCACTTTTTTGGGACCAAAAACAGTAACTCAAGTTATTTTATCCACAAATAAGCAAGATGCTGGATGGCCGCCGCCCTCGATAAATACGTCTTAAATTTGCATTCTTTTAACATCTGAAAAATAATTTAGAGGCAGATCACAGCTCTGTGCAGGTACACAGGCTTGAAGGAAGATTGCCCAGGATGGCTCATGTAAGGCGTTTGTCTGCTGTATTATTTTTGGTTTTAAAGTATTTCAAAAGAGAAACTATTAATCTCATGTGGTGTTCTATGCTCTGAGATTGCAGAGGACTGTTATGAGTGTAGATATGGATTGCTACAAGTGCAAGAGAGTTGCCTTGCAGTCTATCACAAAAATTGATGGTATAATCTTGTTTTACAAGATTAATATGTTTTAACATGTTTCGATCTTCATATGTTACTCTAAATTTCCGCTTTTAACTTGTTTAAATTTTAGATCTCTCTGTGTGTTAGTTAAGAAGTTATTTTTTCAAATTCTACTGTTTACAAATTCTCTCATTCTAACTTGTTTGAAAACTTAAAACTTATGTATTATCACAAATCTATGGTAGGTAAACAAAAGGGTATGTGTATAATTTTTGTTATTGTTATGACTGCCATATGACTGCCATCCGGTCTGCAGTCTAGTTGAGTTTTATGCAAGAATCATCAATTGATCAGTCTGGTTTAGTTATTGGCGATGTCTTCATCTCTTTTCTTGGTAAAGTCTACATGTTTTCAAGTCGAGATGGAGCTCATATTCACCGTGGAAATGGAGTTTCATTGTGTCTCTTTTGCTGTGTTCTCCTATGGCCTCCATAGGATTGTCTGATATTTATATTTGGGTTATCATTTGATCACAGGAATAGATACTATTTCCATCAATACGAGGGAGAGGACCATAACTGTGGATGGAGATGCAGATCCAGTGTCCATTGCCAATCAAATAAGGAGGAAATTCAAATGTGCTCGCCTGCTTTCCCATGGACCTCCACCTCCACCCCCAAAACCAAAGGAAGAGAAAAAGGAAGACGACAAGAAGAAAGACGATGGGAAGAAAGATGATGGTAAAAAAGAGGGTGCCAAGAAAGATGATGACAAGAAAGCTGATGGGAAGAAAGATGAAGTGAAACACCAGATTATAATATGTCCTAAGTATCCTCCATGCATAGGGTACTGCTCATGTGCACCTCCTCAACACTGTCGATGTTCTGCATGTTCAAGCAAACCGGGTATGCCATGGCCTGGGTGGCAGCCTCCCAGGTATCCTGCTAATGATGTTTGGTACATCTTGAATGAGGAAAATCAAGGTTATTGTACTATTTGTTAATAGACCAATAATCTTCATTCTACCACTTGTACTACATATGATAATAATTTCTTTATCAAAACTAGGTCTACAAATCACTATTCTATGTTTATATGTGGTAGGAAGTCAGTCTTGGGGTGTAGCCAATCAAGTATATTGTGTTACATGCACCCACTTCTAATTGGAGATAATGGTCTACCATACATTATGAGATGCTTGTATGTGTTAATAAAACAAAGATATGTCATTGTGTGAGTATGTGGAATTTGAGTATGCATCAAACTTGTGTGAGATTGTTTACAATGATCTTTTCTATTTTAAAGAATGTTTTCCTAATTATATTAATATTTCTTTCACATATTTTGTAGATATGAAAATATTATTCAAATGAAAAATATGTAAAGCAACATAAAAGTAATTAGGGGAAGGGTATCAATAGTTGTTATAGCGAGCTTTGCGCATCCTAAGCTCCTAAATGGTAAGTTAGATTTTGACATTTTTTTTTGGGTTTCTTTGTATGCGACTTAAGAGCTTATAGCTATTGTTTTGGCTTTAGGATAGTTACGATGAACATGAGATTGCTTGTTATGTACACAAAGGTCAAAAAGTGGTTATTTCAAGATGGCATCTGATACATAATCTCTAGTGCCTCAGTAACTATTTGTTTTGACCACCAAAAAATGCGCATAATTGATCCAATATATATGCACAAATGTCCTAGTAATTGTGCACTATTGATACCAATAAAGTTGCATAACTCCTCCAATTAAGTACTTTTTTTTTGTAACTATTGGGTATAAAATGAACACCTATTGGTACATTTAGAATTTTTTAGTGGGCTTCTAATTAACATGTATCAATGAACGGCTTTTGGAACATGGGAGGTAGTTGTGACCTTTCCTCTACTTATCTTTTTTGATTCATGTATAACACTTTCAATTACTTATTTTAACTTTAACATACCTAAACCATTTATTCTTCCATGCTAAAATGATGTATTGTCTATGTAGTTAGCAAGATGCACGTTGGACTGTATTTATTAATTAATTGAAAATAAAAATATGTTATTTTTTATTTCCAATTAATTAATAAATACAATTAAACGTGAATCATGCTAACTCCATAGACATCACCCTAAAATAAAGGACAAAATGTAGGGTGAAAAGTACCTACATGAAATGATGGGAAGAAAGGTGATGGTAAATGTCATCTAATATGTCCTAACTATCCTCCATGCATGGTGTATTGCTCATGTGCACCTCCTCAACAATGTGGAAGTTCTACATGTTTAAGCAAACCAAATATACTGTGTCCTAGGTGTCATCCTCTAGATAGATATACTGTGTCCCGGTCGTCATCCGCTTAAGCCTCCTGCTAATGAAGTATGGTATATGTGGAGAATCAAAGTCCCTGGACCATTTGATAGACGAAGAATCTTCATTATGCCACTTGTACTATGTATGATATTAATTTCTTTATCAAAACTAGGTCTACAAATCACTATTTTATGTTTAGGTGTGGTAGGATGTCCCAAGTATTTTGTGTTAAGTACACCCAAATTTAACTGGAACAAAGGACAAATCTTTTGTTTTAGGTGATAATTGTCTGCTATACATTATGAGATGCTTCTATGTGTTAGTTGAGTACTGATATGACGTATAAAACATTAGGGTAAAAGATATAAATCTAATTTTGCCAAGATTCTATTGAGGAATGTGAGTATGCATCAAACGTAGAGTATCGACGACACAAGGAACTGTGATTAGGATAAAAATAACACAGAATAGACTCTACACCAAACTTTTCTTGTCCTCACAACCCTAGTTCTTCTCAATGGTGAAAACACAACTTTGTTTTTTATATTGAATTAAAAGTATGTGCTCATGTATGTAGTAAATAAATAGTTATGACTTTCGAAAAATAATTCATAAATAAAGTAGCTTGAAATGGATATTTCTTGTCATTTTCTAGATATATGTAATTAAGAGATTTTTAGTAGTGTTCATAATATTTTAATTTTATTTTTTGTTGGCAAAGAAGCATGAGCTTAGTATTGAAAAACTCTACAACTTTTTGTAAAACTGTAGGTTTACAAGTGCTTCTATCTTCAAACATCCTTAATTCAAATAGTAGTAGTTGACATCTTGTATTGTAAGTAGGAAAGATTGCAAGATCCAATGATTGTGTCATTGAGATCCAATCAACTTCCTTTATGGTGTTGATGTTTTCACATATTCATCCTAAATGTGTTCTTCTACCTCTAAGGAAAATAAAGTATTATTTGTCATTTTTTCTTCTATTTGTATTAAATCTCAAATGAATGATATGATCCTAGGGCTAATCTCTCTTGCGACAACGAAAGTAATAGTCTTATAGATTTGGAGTGACTCTTGCCCCTTGCGTCTTCTTCTTTATGCCTTGGTGGCATTAATAGCCTTAGATCTATGGATGCTCAAGGATAATAAGAGGTTGTGTCTAGTTGCAAATGACTTCAATATTTTGGGTGTACTTAAGGGGTACTTGGACCTTATATTAGCTATACTCAAACATCTATGCCAATTGATTGGCTATTATGAGGATCTTCCATTTGAAATATACATTGATAATTATTCTTTTATATATTCAAATTATCTTATATGGCCTATTACATGTTTTCCTCCTTTGAATCTACAAATTATCCTAGGATTTTGTCTCCTTCAATGAATATTTTTGCTTCTCACCTTGAAAATATGTAATGTTCTTACCTTTAGTGGCCTCAACTCATGAAATCACTCCTAAAAAATTCCAATAAGTGGGTATTTATAGAAAAAAATTAGTAGAAGGCATGTCGAGTTAAAAATGGAATTAATGAAAATAAGATGATCATGTGTTCTTATGTCAAAAAGTGATGGTAGGGCTTATAATATTGTATTAATAGGTTTAGAGGTCATAACTGAGATAAACCAACTCTTTTATATAGAAAGTTGGCAATGACATGATGGATAAGAAATTTTATTTTTGGATCTAGTGAACATTGAGTCAATAAAATACTATTAATTTTTTTGTCTTCTATAGCTCTTTGGTGCCTAACCTAGGTTACTTTGAAAAAATAAGACAATAGTAGGAATTTTAAAAAAATCTATCATTTTAATTTATTTTATTTCAAATTATGGTACCATCCATAGTTCCAACTTGTCAACAATATTTCACTATGCTTCAACATGCAAGTAAAAATTAAACATGGACGTAAAAAAAAAAAAGAATTTGTTTTCATACCATACCATCTTTTATTTATTAATATTAAATTCTATACTGTTGAATTTATTAGAAAGATTCCAAATGTTGTAATTTAATATCTAGGTGAAAATAAAATATGCATATGGAAATATGACTTCTTGCATAAAGTATAGTAAAAATTATATTAAATTAAGAGGTGAAATGAGTGTGTCACTAAGGAGATCTAAAAATATCTTGATTGAAAATAACTTCTATCTCAAGGTTTTCAACACTAAATTGGTTATATTGATAAAAAAGATATAGTGCAAACAATTTTATTGAGTGGGATTTTAAGTTTTATTTTGCTAAGTGGATATTTAAAATGATGGTGAATTAAGCATTATGTGAAGTAATATAAAATTAGAGTGAAATGGAGGCAATGTAGAGAGTGGTGATGAGTACATTAGAATGTTGAATTTTATTTCAACACGTGATGGTTCTAGGATTACTAGATTTGAGTGTGAAAATATACACTTAAGAAAACTATTGATCAATAGAAGCAAAGATAGCAATATAAATATCATGATTAGCTATGCACCCATCAACTCTTTATAACAATATTTAAACACACACAAAACATCAAGTTAAGCCATCAAATATTATTGCTAGATACAATCAAAAGTAATCTCAAACCACAAACTATCATTTTTAGTCCCATATGTTCTTCTATCTTTATTAAGAATAAGATAAGTTGAATCATTTATTTTTACATAAATATTCAACTCTTTCTAATGTAAGCTATTTTAGAACATCAATGTGATAAATGAAATAGAATCAACTAGTCCTCTATTTTTTTTTGGTAAGAATCCATGAGGTTCAACAAAGAAAGAAAATAATAAAAATAAAATGTGGAGCTCACTAAAATGTCATGGACCGTTGAATAGAACAACATGCCATGAAATTAAAAATGGGAATGGAAAAACTTGTCTTGTAGATGAGCTCTACTAGGGTTTCTTGTTTTTGTGATCACTCTTGGCCTCTCTTGTGTCATATCACACCTTAGGCACATGATTTTCATTTACTTTGTGTTGTATGATTGCATTTACTATGGTTTTTTTGTTTTTATATTATGCCTACGGCTAACTCCATTCCAATAGTTCTTGTTGGTGTTGGTGGTTCAACAACGCTCTACACAATGACTCCTCCTCCGAACAAGCAACCTTAGAATTTTTTTCTAAAAATGTTCCATGAGGTAAGTCTTTTGATTCTCTGGTGGATGTGGTTCTTCCCATCCTTGATTTTGATTCTACATGTCAATGGTTAGAACAACATACTCTTGTTGGTTATTTTGTTGGGAGGATTTTGCCTAAAAGTGTGCTTAAAGAATGGTTTCAAAAGGCTCGGGTTCCTCATGGGGTCTGCCTTGATATGGTCTAGAATTTGACTAAAGGCTTTTTTCTTTTTCGTTTTTTGAAGGTTAGTCATATTAGGGCAATCCTAAACCATGGTCCTTGGTATGTTTGGTCCTCTTTGTTGGTTTTCCAATGGGCTGGACCCCAAACTTTTTTATTTCTAAAGAAAAAAAGTTGCAGTTTCCAGTTTGGATTGAATTTCTTGGTATCCCCTTGCCATGCTTGCATTTTGTGCACCATATAGCCTCCTCCTTGGGGAAATTCATTTGTGTCGAACCCAATAGGTTTTTTCAAGCTTTCCCTCAAAAGAAAGTCTGTGTCAAAGTGGACCTTTCATAAGATCTAAAAGAGTCCATTGATATTCAAATTGGTAATTTTTAGTATACCTAGAAGTCCATGCATTTCAATCTATCCTAAACAATAGGAAAATAGAGGATGCTTTATGGCCTAGGTCATAGAATACCACTCATCTCCAATTTTCATTCAATAATGTCCTAGGAGCCCTAATTGGATTGGCTATCAACCTCACAAGGTGAGTCAATTCTCAACAAGGAAGACCTAGGAAGGGGGTTCTTTAAGCTTTTAGGGGTTCACCACCAAGCAAATGCTTAGAAAAGACAAATAAGCATTCAAACTACAAAACCTAGTAATGCAAGCTAAATGAAGGATGCAAATGATGAAATAATGTAATAGCAAGTTAGGATATGTGTACCTGGGAAGTCTAGAAATGTGACAATGATTCCAGAAATGAAAAGAAGTTGTCAAAATGTGCTATGGAGGACTAAGATGTCCTTACTCTTAGTCTCACTATTATTTTTTGACGCAGATTCAGAATCTTTGGATGCAAGAACTAGATCTGAAAGAATTTATGAAAAATAATTTGGGGAGGACTAAGACGTCCTAGGTGGTGACTTAGTCCCATCTATAATTTCTAGAATCTTCGAATGTGGTCCTGAGTCTTGATGTATGCACTTTGTTCTTCTCTGATCTTAGGTTCTGAAACTTTTGGATTTGGCTTATAGGTGAGTTTCCATGAAGATGTCAACTTTGCAATGCAACTTTTGCAACTTTGCAACTTTTCACTTCAAATGATTTCAAGTCTCCAACCTAAATCTGCAATCATAAACATGGAAGAGGGTAAAAATTTGTTGATTGTTAGTGAATAGGGGTTTTCGTTAGTCAAACCCCTTATTGGTAATTAAACCTTGAAATGAAATGGAATAAAGGAGGGAAATGATGAATGAACAACATGCAATGTTAAAACTCACCAAACCCTTGTTGTAAAGTCTGCAAACTTGTGTGAGGTGGCTAGGTTAGATATAGATCTTGAATCAATATAGTACTTGATAAATATGAAGTTGAATTGCTTGCTTGAATAGAAACCCTACATCACAAATGTTAGCACAAAAACACACATGATTCAAGAATATCCTTGATATGATGCTTGAATCTTGATGATGGCTCCAAATGCTTGATGAATTTCTCTTGAATGTTGGAATGCTTGAATTCTTAGAGTGCTTGTAATCTTGCTATATTGTTATGTGAAAATGACAGGATGGAACCTTGTATTTATACTTATTCATGCTTAATATCCTGAAACTACACCACACCAAGCCGACATATGAATTCATTAATTAAAGGAGGAAAAATAATGCCAGAATTTAAAATTAAATCCTGAAAATACCTCAAGGTGGACTAAGGTGCCCTAGGTGGCATCTTAGTCTTGAGGCATGAAACTCGGGGCACAGACTCCAAAAAGGAACCTATTTAGGTGCTTTCAAAATAAGGGTCCCAAGACCTTTGCAGGACAAAGATGCCCTAGGCGGCATCTTAGTCCCAACCCAAAAATTAGGGACACTCAAACAAAATCATTAAATTAAAATTTACCCTTTGATGTTTGTCAGGATTAGCTAGAAAAATATGTAGTCCATTGGGCTTGTGGATGCAAAATAGGACCAATTAAGACATAAATAAGGATAAACAAAGCAAGGTGGCCCCAAACAAGTGTGAAAGTGCAAGGGTATGAATTTTACTACATGACATCTAGCCCCCACTTTAGTGAGAGGATGAACTTGCTTCAAACTCACACTAAAGTATCCAACCATTCAATCAAGAGGGTGTACCGTAAAAAAGAAACTTGCTTGATTTGGGGAACAATTGATGATAAATTGGACTTAAGGAGGCCTTGATTTGGTGTTGTGAGGTGTTTTACACGTCCACACTAGGTCTTGGACCCTTTCAAATGCATTTAACAATGTCTTGTAAAGGTGTTGTAGAGTGTTGTAAAAGACTTTCACGCTTTTCTACACTTAATAAACCCATTCTCCCTTAATTCAAAATTATAAAATGTATTTAATTGCATCATCACATCAATCTAGACGGCTTGTAAATTAAAATTAACTTTAATCTAGTGTTGTAATGGGGTGATCCCACAATAGTGATTTACAATTTTTGGCCAAACTGGACACTGAAATAATTTATTTTAACTAAATCTTCACTTTCGGGCACCTATAGCGGCTAAACCGTGAGGAATTTGAAGATGATGCAAACTAGAGTTTCATCACATTTTGTCTGTAGATTCTAAAAATATCTTTTTCAAAAATTTTGGAATCCGATTGCACTTTTTTTCCATATCCCTCGAAAACTAGTTTTTTTTCAAAAAACAACATTTTTAAAAAATGACACCGTATAATGCATAACTTTTTTTCCATGAAGGATAAAATTCTAATTCTTTTGAATTTAGATTTGTAACTCCGATATCTAGTGCTTCCACTTGGTTAGATAGTTTTTCATTGAATATTTTTTCTTTAATCAAGTTTCAAAGTCAAACTAATTACAATTCAGGCATAGCGTGACTGTATAACACATAACTTTTTTTGTATATATCGAAATTCAATTTATTTTTTGTTGGATCAAGGACTTCAATATCTAGTGCACTCATATTTTTCAAATTTTTTTGATAATCTATTATTTTTCCACATGTCCAGAACATAGACCTTCATTTTTGTGAAAAACCTATGTTTAATAAAACTAAAAAGCCAAATACATAATAAAGCCAAAACATATTAAAATTATATTTTTTGGATAGCTCATTCTGAAGACTACCTAATTCCAGCTGGGTTTGTGAATTCTCTGCCATTTTCATGTTCAAACTGAGCTCCGAAGTGAAAAAAATTAGGTTTTTCTGTGTTTTAGGGGGAGAATAGGGATAAGGGGGGTTCGAGCGAACCACCCTTCCTAATGCATTTTTTTTTGGTTTTTTTGGCGGGAAAGATTCAAATGTCTTCACTTGAACCCTGGTTCGAGTGAACCCCTTACAGGTTCGTGCAAACTAGTAGGTTCGTGCGAACCAGTAGGTTTGTACGAACCCCCAAAATCACATTTTTTGCCTTGGGGTCATTTTTTGTGAGTTCTTCTTCCTCACTGGAATTGTAAACCACTTTTGTGGGTTTACCTAATGTGATTTACACATTCACATTAGATGTTGTGCTTTTCTATTCTAAGTGGACCTCATTTTAGTGTTGTAAAGTGTATTTAATCACACTTTCACATTGAATTTTGTGTCCCAAGCCCTGATTGACCTATAAATCATCATTAATAGGCCCCTATGACCCCATATTGTGCATCTTGAGGCTTAATTTGATGAAATACCTGACAAAGTCACCATATAAACTTGATTTTCTTATCTCCCAACAACACAGTTGGCAAATGGGCCCCTTTGGAACTAATTCACCATCTATGGAAAATGATTCCTTGCCAAGTGGGACTGATTTTCCCAAGGTGGAAATGAGTTCCATTTGGGCCATTTTTGACTTTTGAGTGGGAAATTTTGGAATTTAAGTTTTATTTTTCTTCATGTCAACCTTGGGGATCCAATTTACGAGTAAATTGGGAGAATTTCCTACAAAACCAAGTCTTTAAACCCTAATTTACATCTCTTAACTCATTCTCAGCTCATTCATCACTTGTCTTCCACTTCAAGTCAAGTAAGTTAGAATTTTATCACTCTAAGACATCAATAAAGCTTCCAAAGACATTCAAGGGAAGAATCTTCCTTCGTTGCAGAAATTCAAGATCAAACATCATGGAAAGGTACTAACTTCATTGTTTCATGTTTCATTACATTCTTTCATCATTTTGGTTTAATTACCTACAAAGGGGTTTGACCAAGGCAAACCCCCATGCCCTAACATCCAAGATTTCTCTTTCTCTTCTTGTTTGTTTGTAGATTTAGGCATCTTGGAAGCTTGGAAATAATTGAAGATCAAGTTGCAATTTTTTTCAATTCATCTCTTCATTGGATAAGGAAAAATATCAACAAAAGTCACTTTTAGACCCGAATTTGACAGTTTCATAGCCGAACACCTGAAGAAGTAGAAAGTACAGACCGAAGGCTCCTGTTTCCACATTTGAATCTTCAAAAATTCAAAAGTGGACTCATTCACCATGGGTGGAGAATGAGTCCCACTGCCAGGCCTAATTTTGGTTTTCTACATTTTTGTATACCCTTTTGTTTGAAATAGGCCCTCCGGAACAATTTCCAAGATCTGGGACTAATTAGCCCAGAATGGTGAATGAGTCCCACTAGGCCTAAAAATTAGTATCAACAGCATTCCAGATGCCATTTTCAGTCTCCAACAAGTTCTCAGGTGCACACTTTCAATTTCATAAAATTCTATTATAGTTTACCTTCATTTATAGGTGTTTTCACATATCACAATGTGTTTTCCAACAAATTGCATTTCAATAGTTTTCACTTAATTATTAATAGATTTTATCAATTATTCACATTTATTTTATCTCATCTAGGCACATTTCATTCATATTTCTATTATACTTGCATTAGTTTGAGTGAACCACCTAGGTTTTTGGCCTATCTCTCTCCTTTTAGGTGAAAAACCCTAAGAGTGCAAGAGAAGTACATAGACCTAAAAATCTATGGTTCATTTTGGTGAACCTGCTTTTTGAATAATTTTTTGATTTCGAGTCCTTCATCACTGATCTAGCCTCACATTGATCTTGCATTAGGGTTTGCATGGATTCATTTGCATGCTAGGTTTCAAATTTTGCATTCATGAAAACTGCATTTAGGTTACATTTTTGGCATCTAAATTCATTTAAATTTTCTGAAATTCTACATTTTTTAGCTTAGGACTGCATCATAGAACTCAGAAAACATAAATATCACGCAAGATTTTTTGAAAATTTTGAAAAAAGTCCATACTGGGACTCATTTGCCACCTTGGGCGAATCAATCCCTTTTCACCCCTGAAACTGCCCTTTACAGAACTGAAAACCCTATTTTTAAGCTTCTATTTGGTGCCATTACCTACATGTATCAGTTAGCTAAGTTTCTGTAACATGCCTTTCATTAGATCTAGCTTAAATTAGCTCATTTCATGCATTGTTTAATTTCACATTTACATCTCCAACAATTCATTTTTTAGATTATTGCATACTGTAATCAACAACTTACTTTGTTTTACATCTAAAAATTGCATATAAATAATTGCATTGCACTTTATTTACTTTTGCATAACATGTTCTTTTTCAAATAATGTGTCTTTGATTTGGTTAAACATGGATTTCATAAGTGCAATATTCCCTCTTATGAGTTCAATTTTGATTACACAAATGAGGAACATGTTAGTCATAGATTTGACCAAACCATTACATTACCCATTGGTGCAAATGGAGGTGTCGACAATCATAACTAGCATACTTTTTCTTCTCCCGATACCTTTCCTATTAGTGACGAAGGTATCTTGGTGAAGGAAGTTACGAGCATTGAGGGTCTTGATTTTCCATTTCTTCATTGCCCTTTGGAAGATGTTAGAGAGAAAGAACATGAGATCATAGAAACATTTCTAAACATCACCTTACCTAGTCTCCATAACCATGACAATCAAACTTGTCCATCTCCTAATATCCCTCCTCGACATAAAGAGGATAGGTTGGTGTTAGGTGATATTCCTATTAAGAATCATGAAACCCTTGATCCTCCCTTCCCTAATGTTCCTCCCATTTGGGACAATCTATTTGAAAAAATTAGTGGTCCTTCTCTTGATTCCTCCCCCACTTGTGATGAAGCTACTTTACAAACTTTCACCTTGAATGAACATATTACAAGCTCTCCTAGTAGGGTAGATAATATGGAGCATGAGAATGAGACCTTAGGGAAATATGGAAATCAAATAGAGTCTTCCCCTCATTTCCCCACTATTGATAAACATGTGAATTCAACCATTGATCATTCCCCTACTTGCGATCAGTCATTTTAGAAGAACAAATCTATGAATGTCACAAACATTTGATTTGTAGTTCTTCTAAAAACTCTCCTTCTAGGGAGAATATCACAGTGCTAGGAAAAGACAACAATAATAATGTGTCTTCCTTAGATAAAAAGGTGATTCTTGATTGCCCTTTATTATAAATACATCAAACCAAGACCGCTGAGGTTATGAATGTGCAAGTGTACATTAGATCCCCCTCAATCAATGGACCTCATACATACCCCATGGGACATCCTAACAACCCTCTAATTCTCTACCCGCCTTCACACAAACAAAAAACTCCAAATAAACTTGAACTTGTCCTTTACCCTCCTAAGAATAATGTTTCGCAGCTGCAACTAAGTCATAATACCATTGCTCATATGTATAACACTCAAAACAATCTACAACCACCACAACCAATCCTGACACCCTTACCATTTCTTAATCCTATCTAGCCTAACCCTTTCTTGGCAGGTCAAAAAGATTATGATCTTGTTGAGCAACTTAAGAATACTCCTACTAAAATATCATAGTGAGAGCTTATTCAAGTCTCCCCTCACTATCACAACATGATCCAAACAGCCTTACAATGAGTTCCTATCTCTTCTAATGCACAACCAAATGACGTAGCATCCATCATTCATAGAATAAACAATGACATTGTTTTCCACCAAAGTGAACTCCCCTCTTTGGACATGCAAAAACAAAATGAAGCTTTCATGATCATAGTGAAATACAAATGAAAAGGGATAAAGCTTGAGCTCTTGTAGATATTGGTTCTACCCTTAATGTGTGTAGTGTTAGCCTTCTGGAAAGGCTTGGCATTGATTAATCGACCATTCGACCTGATTCTTTATCTATTACGGGATTTGACAATGTTAAAAAGAAACCATTCGGGGTGATCATTATACCTCTTACCATTGGAGTGGCCACCTTGAATACACCAATCCATGTTATGCCTTATGAACTTTCATGTAATCTTATCTTAGGCAGATCGTGGATTCATGCAATGAAAGGTGTGCCTTACACTCTTCATCATAAAATGAAATACATTTACAACAACACAGTCCACACACTTGGCATTGATCTTAAGCCTTATAGTGTTTTACAACTTGAGAAAAACAAAGAAATTTCCTTAAACACATCAACATCAACTACACTAGTGGAACCCGTACAATAGAACAATGTATTGAAAAAGTCACACAACTATTAGAAGATGATTGTGGTTCCTTGGATTTCAAACATGAATTCATGGGTGAGTACAAGATCATACACAAAGATTAAAATAGGGGAAACGAAAAATAAAATGACCCTTCAAAAGCATGCACCTCAACCACTTTAGACAATGAAACACACTACACGGCTACCTTTGACAATGCTTATCACCAACCTCCAACTGATCAAAAAGCAATGAAAAAGCTTTATGGAAAATGGTATGAGCTTATGAAACAACTTGGCTATAGTGGAAACGGATGTGGTGCTAATGAACAAGGTATCTGCCACCCTATAGACCCTATCACACAACAAACCACTCATGTTCTTGGTTATTTCCCTTTGATAGAAATTTCCAAGCCTTCAATCAATGCCAACACTTTCACATCACATTCTTCTAATTCAACCTTAACTGTAAAACATCTTGAACTGATAGACACTAGTGGTCTTGGTTGTTCTCCTTTGCAAGCAATCAAGAAAACAACAAAATATTCGCTTAATGTCAATGTCATCTCACAAGACACTAATCATTTGACTTCGTTAGATTTTACACCCTCCTATAAAGGAGAAAACAAAATCTCATAATCTAAATAGTCTTGTGAAGATATGACATTTCATACTAAGCAAGATGTTTCTTTCAAAGAAACCATATGGAAACCTTCTACCATTGATCAAGAACGCATCTTGTCAAGACTCCTCCAAGATCACTTGATAACCCTTCCTCCAAGAACTCGAAAGAAATTGTATTACAAGACTTCATTATGTGCATATCATGGAGTTCATGGTCATTTCACTAATGAATGTAAGGCTTTGAGTCATAAAATCCAATATTTTTCAGGAGTTTGGTATTCTTCCTTCTGTGGGGGCACCTAATTCCTCTTATTGACACTAATATTCACTCTTGCCTACATTTCATCAATCATTTTGGCTCATCCTTGTCTTGCACTAAGTGGGGCAAGGGGTTTCATAGCCTTGTCCTCATATGAAATATGTCATTTCCTCCTTGGGCTATTCGTTAACTTTTCATGAACATATAAGAGCAAGCTTGGGATGTGGATGATGTGCCTTAAGTTGGATCGCATGTGACATACTCCCATTTTCATGACATCACTTCTCGAAAAAATATTACTTTGCATAGGGCTTCCCGAGTAAGCTCTTGTGTCTCCTTCTACTTTAAAGCAATTGCTCATAGTTATGGTGTTTGCAACCACTTTAAAGTGGGGGCATACATCACCACTCATATTTCATTGTGTGATTTCTTTCTTCTTGTGATGCATCCTTTTCTTGGTTGAGTCATTGGGCTTGATTCCCTCCAAGAGCATGATACTTCTTTTGACACATCCTCTATTGGAAACATTAAGCACGGTGTTCCATAAGATGAGAGCTTGCACGAACCAAGAAAAATCCCTTTGAACATTCCTTGCACTATCTTGCATTAACGATGTCTATGAGTGTCAAGCATATGAAATTTTTCCTACCTCATAGAGCTTGAAAATCATTTTTCATTGTGACACCTTATTAAAGTTATCAAGAGGTATAACTTTGGTATGGTTGAGTGGGAAATTCCATTCTGAGGCATGACTTTTCCCCATAGCCACCTTGTGGATTCCTCACCCTGCGGACAACCAGATGTTTTGTGGCCCCAGAGTGAGTATACTTAGGACTTCTCACCTGGCAGATAGACAAGAGTTTCGTCGCCTTAGAGTGAGTATGCATTTTTGGAAAAACAACCTAGATCTAATCCATAATGTGTTGGACAAATGGTAAAAGCTTTATCCACCTTTTTACTTTCACTTTTCTCTTTCTTCTAGTTATTTCCATTGCATGATCGTGTATCTTTTCTTGCTTCAAAATCACTCACCCTTGTGCATGTCCTCTTGCACTCATGTTGGTTTGACTTAGGATCTTAGATCCTAGGGGCTAGACTTCCTTCTCGATCTTTGTTATCATAAACCATCTACATTGGTACAATTGGACCTCTCTTGAATGTCTACTTTTGTGTGAGTTTGAAGCAAGTTCATACTTTCACTAAAGTGGGGGCTAAATGTACCATAGAAAAAAAGGAAACTTGCTTGATTTGGGGAACAATTCATGATAAATTGGACTCAATGAGGCCTTGATTTAGTGTTGTGAGGTGTTTTACACGTCCACACTAGGTCTTGGACCCTTGCAAATGCATTTAACGATGTCTTGTAAATGTGTTGTAAAAGAATTTCATGGTTTTCTAGACTTAATAAACCCATTATCCCTTAATTCAACATTATAAAATGTATTTAATTACATCATCAAATCAATCTAGAAGGCTTGTGAATGAAAACTTAACTTTAGTCTAGTGTTGTAATGTGATTTACACATTCACATTGGATATTGTGCTTTACTAGGCTAAGTGGACCTCATTTTAGTGTTGTAAAGTGCATCTAATCACACTTTCATATTGAATTTTGTGTCCCAAGCCCTAATTGACCTATACATCATCATTAATAGGCCCCTATGACCCCATATTATGCATCCCGAGACTTAATTTGATGAAATACCTGACAAAGCCACCATATAAACTTGATTTTCTTATCTCCTAACAACCCAGCTAGAAAATGGGCCCCTTTGGGACTAATTATCCATATGTGGTGAATGAGTCCCTGCTAGGTGGGACTGATTCACCCAAGGTGGCGAATGAGTCCCATTTGGGCCTTTTTTTACTTTTGAGCAGAAAATATTGAAATTTAAGTTTTATTTTTCTTCATGTTGGCCTTGGGGATCCAATTTATGGGTAAATTAGGAGAATTTCCTATAAAAAATATTCTCTAAACCCTAACTTACATCTCTTAACTCATTCTCAACTCATTCATCACTTGTCTTCCACTTCAAGTCAAGCAAGTTAAGGTTTTATCACTCTAAGTCATCAAGAAAGCTTCCAAAGACATTCAAGGGAAAAATATTCCTCCATTGCTGAAAAAATTCAAGATCAAGCATCATGGCAAGGTACTAACTTCATTTTTTCATGTTTCATTACATTCTTTCATCATTTTGGTTTAATTACCTACAAAGGGGTTTGACCAAGGCAAACCCCCATGCCCTAACATCCAACATTTCTCTTTCTCTTCTTGTGTGTTTGCAGATTAAGGCATCTTGGAAGCTTGGAAATCATTAAAGATCAAGTGGAAAAAAATTTCAAGTCATCTCTTCATTGGATAAGGCAAAATATCAACAAAAAGTCACTTTTATACCCAAATTTGATAGTTTTAGAGCTAGACACTTGAAGAAGTAGAAAGTGCAAACCGAAGGCTCCTATTTCCACCTTTGAATCTTCAAAAATTCAGGAGTGGACTCATTCTCCATGGGTGGTGAATGTGTCCCACTAATAGGCGTAATTTTGATTTTCTGCATTTTTGGATACTCTTCTGTTTGAAATAGGCTCTGGAACTATTTCGAAGATCTGGGACTAATTCGCCCAGAATGGTGAATGAATCCCACCAGGCCTAAAAATCAGTATCAACAACATTATAGATGTCATTTCTAGTCTCCAACAAGTTCTCAAGTGCACACTTTCAATTTCATCAAATTCTGTTATAGTTTGCCTTCATTTCTAGTTGTTTTTGCATATCACAAAGTGTTTTCCAACAATTTGCATTTCAATAGTTTTCACTTAATGATAAATAGATTTTATCAGTTATTTGCATTTATTTTATCTCATCTAGTCACATTTCATTCATATTTCCATTATACTTGCTTTAGTTTGAGTGAACCACCTAGGTTTTTGGCCTATCTCTCTCCTTTTAGGTGAAAAACCCTAAGAGTGCAAGAGAAGTACATAGACTCAAAAATATATGGTTTAGAGGGGTTCAAATGTACCAATGCTAGTAAGATAGGTTGACAATAATCAAGAGTGTGGCCAAGCCTCTAGGATCAAAATCCTATGGCAAACTAACATTGACACAAAGGAACACACACATGCGGATGATATATGAAGCCATAACCAGATCGCAAACATACACCATCAAATATAGAAAAAGGAAAATGAAAATAAAAATGCAACAGTTCAAGCTTCAACTAGTCATCTAATGCATTATGGACCGGTTCTACGTTGTTTTTCCAAGAAGGTTTACAAGTGGAACTCACTGTCCACTATGCAAACAAAATGCGTGATCACAAGGGTTATTGAAGCTAGGTGTACACTAGGTGAGCCCCAAGAGTTCCATATCAAAGTCATACCCCCATGACTATGTTAAGGACAAAAGAAATAAAATGCACACTCACAAGGGCTAGTGAAGCTAGGTGTTCACTAGGTGAGCCACAAGAGGTCCATATCAAATTCATACCCCCATGACTATGATAAGGACAAAAGAAAGAAAATGCACACTCACAAGGGCTAGTGAAGTTAGGTGTTTACTAGGTGATCCCTAGAGGACCATATCAAAGCCATACCTCCATGACTTTAATAAGGAACAAAAGGAAAAATGCAACAAGAGAGGGATGTTCAAAGGGATTTTACTTCGTTCATGCAAGTTCTCTTCTTAGGGAACATCATGCTTAATGTCTCCAAGAGAGGATAAATACAAGGTCTCATCTTGGGGTAACGTTGTACCTAATGTTTCCAAGAGAGAACAAGTGCAATGTTGCATCCTGGGGAACATTGTACCCAATGTTTCCAAGAGAGGACAAGGAAATATCATCCTCTCGGAGGAAATCAAACCCAATGACACCACCAAGAAAGGACACATTGAAAGGAGGAGGAAAATCACACAAGGAACATGAAAACAAATACAAGTGAAATAATGCCAATGTATGTCACCAATTTAAATAAATTGCTAACACCATGTTGTGAATAGTTACTTTAAAGTAGCCAAAACATAAAAAAAGGAAAAAGGAAAAGAGGGTTGCTCCCTAGAAACACATAAGGGATCTATGGATTTGGGGTCAGTATTTGTCTTTGTTGCAATGATATTAGAGAGCTCAGAATTGTCATCATTCCCCAAATACACATAGAATTGGAATAATGACACAAATAAAATCCTTTTGGGTCAACATGGAAGAGACATAGGGTATCTCGACACCTTGTGTCATCCCTAAAAGGAAAACACAAGACAAAAATGAAAAGAAAAGGTAAAGAAAAGACAAAAAGCTTACAACATATAGAAGAATGAAGGTACAAATAGAGAAATGCACATAGAGAGGAAACATCAAATAATACATCATGGGGGATAAAATCACAAACATACAATCAAAAACAAAAAAGAAAGGAAAAAGGAACTTAGAAAAAGAAAAAGAAAAGATAAAAGACTAGTAAAGCACATGCGATTCAACCATCTAGCAGGTCATTTGCATCCCAGTCTTGTTTAGTATATGCGGAATGCAGATCACTAGCGAGAGGGACAACATCAAGTGTTGTACTAGGAGAATCACTAGGTTCAACACATGGTGCATCACTCGGTTTAGGAGGATCATCACGGTTGTTTTATCATTGAAGCTCATAGAAGAGGAAAATAACAAATTCAGCACATTATGCACTTGCTCATCAATTTTAGCGATTTCTTCATCACCATCATCCAAGTTAACCACAATAGGAGGATGAATGATAATATCCATAGAAGGTGTTGGTCCTTATTGTGTTGGATACATAGGATCTATTTTTTTCTGGTAATGGAGGAGGATCATCGTTTATTGCTTGTGTCAAGTTTGGATTTTTATTTTCAATGTTGGTCTCTTCGTTCAACTTTTGAGAAATAGCACGACGTCTATGCCTACGCTCTCTACCAATTCTATTTATTTATTACAATTTTCAAGTTGTGTTTGTGTAGGAGAAAGTTTTTCAACCATAGGTTTCTTTTCTTCTTGTGAGGGAAGAACGAAAGAAACCATGGAAGGTTGTTCAACCACTTTCTCTTTGGCATTATAATTTTTCTTAGGAAGCAGACTAGGAATTGTTTGGTTTTCTCTCGGCCTTTTGTAGGAAAGGGATTTTTGATGGATGGATCTTGGTTTGTTGGAAGGGCTTTAAGCTCACTATTTTTTTCTTTAAGGGGTGGAGGTTTGAGCATAGATGGAGGAAAGTTCTCAAGGGATAACTTGACTATGCATTTTTATTTGAAATTTTGGTAGAATATAAAAAGGAAGTCTTCACGGGGTCTTATAGGTTCCATGGGCTCAGGCCAAAAATAATCTAAGGAAAAATTTCCACAAAAAACTATGGTTTATTGTGAATATTTCATTGTCGACAGGAAACTTTAAGCACTTATGGACAACAGATGGGACCAATTTCATGGAGCAAAGCCATTTGTAGCCTAACTTCACATGAAATTTATCTGAATTAGATATGATAGAGAATTATAAATTTAATTTCTTCGTTCCTAGTTGTAAAGAGAGTGTGGTCGATCCTATCATAGCACGAGCAAAACCATCATGGATTTTAATCCATGCATTTGGTTTATCATATCTATCTTGAGTAAGTTCATGCACATAGAAGAGTTCTTCTGTGATCACATTCTCTCCACAGATGTGATCAGTTAAAATCCGAAGAGTGGGCCTATTATTGATTATGTCGGCTATGTAAAGAGGACCATCAGGTGCATGTTTGATTGTCTCTTCTGAAGAGAAAGTAATGTTAGTGGGCATTATGGTTTGTTGTTTATGAGGCTCGATGTCAATCACTCCTATAATTTTATTAATAGGACTTTGATCATTAGCAACTTTAGGATTTTGTTCATCATCAACCATAGGATTTTGTTCATTATTGCTCATTTTTTCATCATCCATGTCAACGCTCATCACATCGGGCTTAGTTTCACTAGCCTTAACAAATGAAATATTATGGTTGGGCATGGGATTGGTAAAGATTTGCAAGTTTTGGTTGAGAGGAGCTACAGACAATTACCTTTGTCATTCACACCTCCAATTTGGATATGATTAGAATCAATTAGGTCTTGCACAAGGTGTTTAAGATGCTTGCAATGTTCGGTATCATGTCCTTTTTGTTGGTGATAAGCACAATAGGAATTGTGTCTAAAGTTCAGAGGTGATGACTTGCTAGGATCAAGAGGTTGAATGGGAGGTAAGGTAAACATTTTTTTGTTTAATAGTTGAGTCATGATATTGTGAAGTGTGTTGGGTAAGGGTGTAAATTGTCTTTGCGGATCCCCAAAGATATAAGGATTATTCTTCTTTATAGCAGCTACTTGGGTATCAACTTGTTAGGTAGGTTGGGAGGTGGAATTTAGTTGAAGGAATCTTTTATTTTGTGTTCTAAAAGGCTAGTAAGTCTTTTGGTTTGAAGCTTCAAACTTTTCAAGATGGGTAGAGGTGGTTTTCGGTTCACTACTACCTACATAATTCTGACAATCTTGAAGGGAAATGTATAAATGCATGAAGGAATGGAATTTCATCATGGTCAGCTTGTCTCTTATCTTACTTTATAAATTTTCTATGAACATATTTTGAAGGTGGGAATTGGGAATCTTTACACTGATTTGGGAATAAAGTGATTGGTAACGTGAAATAAATTTAGTGACCTTTTCACCCTCATCTTGCTTACATATCATCAAATCAACTAGTTTCATTTTAGGAACCATATGCACTTGGAAATGGTTAATAAAGGCCTCAAAAAGTTCATTGAATGAGCGAATTGAGTTATTCAGTAATGCAAAAAACTAGTCCAAGGCAATATCATTTAAGGATCAGGGAATTTTTTTTTCCAAAAGTTTCTCCTCGAGGATAAAGTCTCTACATAAAGCAATAAAGGCATTAACATGATTTGCAGGATCTCCCTTTCCTCCGTATTTCTCAAATCTAGGGATCTCTATACCTTGTGGCACTAGAGTTCTCAATCTCTCCAAAGATAGTAGGCTACTTTTGATATAGTGTGAAGGTGGACCATTTTGATTTTGATTTATGGTGTAAACTTGATGTTGAATGGAAGAAAGGATTTGTTAAAGGTGGTTAATGTTAGGGTCATTGCTTGTGGTTTGAGATGGAGGTGAATATGGTGGTGGTGTGTATGTGTTAGGAGGACGAGTGAATGGATTTCTTATGGGAGGAGACATAAGATTAGATGCCACATAAGTATAAGGAGCACTAGGGCCCAAAATCCAATGTGAAAGTGTAAATAAATACACTTTACAACAATAAATTAAGGAAAAATTGGGCCTGTTTAGTTTAGAAGGGCCCGAAACTCCATGTGAATGTGTAAACCACATTATAACACTAGATTAGGTCCACTTTAGTTTAAAATCCTCCTAGATTTAATGTGAAAGTTGTAGTGTAATAAAATGTGTATACGTCTAAAAATGGTCATGATTAAGCTTGTTAATTAATTAAATATGATTTATTTAATTAATTTTTCTAAATTCATCTACATATAAATAAATTTACTTATTTATTTATATCATTCATTTTCTAATTCTTCTACCTTAATTAAATAAATAATTTTATTTAATTATTGACATTTCCCACATTCCTCTTAATTAAATTAAATAAATACAATTATTTATTTTAATTATCATATCATTCTAAAGTTTGAATATTTGAATATTTAAATAATGGAATATTCTCTTCATCCCATAATCAAATTAAATATTAAATATTTTATTTAATATTTTCCTCACTCTAAATTCATTTCTAAAACATAATTAAATATGATTTATTTAATTATGCGAGTTTCCATATCCATCTTCACTTCCAAATTAAATAAATTTATTTTATTTAATTCTAACTCATGCTAAACTCATTCTTTGAAATAGAAATTTCCCTTCGAATCTCAATGACAAAAATTGAAGGAAAAGGGAAACCTTCCATCTTCCTCTCCACTTTCAAAAATCCTCTACCGTCCATTCGAACAAGCTTAATCCGGGCCGTTAATCGAATCAGCTAATCAAATCATTTATGAAACTCTATAAATGCCGATGCAAATCCAAGCTTTGGTTGCCTACACGTACCTACGCATACACGCAATCAGCTTATGCAATCACAGCCTTTTAGCATCACAGCAATACTTTCATCTTAGCATAGCCTTGCATTTAGCATAGTGTGCATTTTCAAATCTCGTTCTTCAGCTACCCATTTTGTTGAGCTTGATCTGCTGATCTAAGAACCATTGGGAAAACAACAAAATGCTAGAGTTAGAGAAAGATAAGATGATTTCGGGGAAGCTACAGTAACGGTTTTCTTATTCTGTTTTCTTTTTCAGCTTTTCTTGATTTAATATCTTATTAATATGTGTTTGATTTTCATTTACATTGATACATTTTTCATTCACACATAAAATGGCGCCCACTGTGGGGCTCGAACCCACGAATTTAACATTCTTTGCAAGTTTTTTTTTATAGTTTCCGTGTTCTGGAATCAACTTTAAAAAAGAAATTGGCATTTAAGCACATTCGAACATTTTCTGCGGGCATACGGGGTTTTTAACTTTTTGTTTTGCAGGATTCTAGAGCACATATCGTAACTATTTAGGCACATATCGTGACTATTTAGGCGCATATCGTAACTATTTAGGCGCATAGAGTAACTGTTTAGGTGCATATAGTAACTGTTTAAGTGCATATAGAATCTTTCCTTTGGCACATATCGTAATTGTTTTAAGAGCATATAAATATTTCTTGCATCGCATATACTTTTTGTTCAGGCACATATAGTTTCTGTTCAGGCACATACAGTTTCTGTTCTGGCGCATATACCATCTGTTCTGGCACATATAGCTTTTGTTTGGGCGCATATGGATTGTAACAAAAATATAGAATTCTAAGTCTGATGCCTTCTGCGGACAGAATTCTTTTTCTTTTTCTAGATTTTAAAATGAAACAATCCTAGGGTAGACACATCTGGATAAAATGAAGCAATCTAGGATAGTCACCACATAATGATCTTGCAATTAAAATTGAACAACTTGTTTTTGTGAAGCAATATCTTCACTCAGATTAGATCATTGTGATTTGGATTTTAAAATGAACATTTGTTTGCTTTTTCTATGGCAATAGGTTTATGCTCTCCCCTTAATTGGGTGATCAGAATACCAGACTTGCCTTTTCAATTTCATGAATTTTACTACTCTAATTACATCTTTTAGAGAGCCTGCCATAGTGGGAAAAAGTACTCACCCTACGGGAACAACTCAAGTGGGTTCAAGCCAAAGCCAGGCTATTCTACCCCACTATAAAATTTAAAGCAAATATGGGGAAACCCTCTTTTGCAGGTAGTGTGCAAGATAACCATCCCCAAAACCTTTGTTCTAAAGGTTGGGAGGTCCCCTGAGGGAGTTTATTATTGCTGCACCGAACGTAAATCCTTACTACGAACCTAGTGTAGTGGCCAGCCAAAGTCAGTTTCTGAACATTCTAATAATCACAGTGCAAGGGGAGGGAAGAATCTGTCCCCAAGACACTCACCAGATAACTGCCAAGGACCATTTGCTCAGGGGATCTGGTATCCACTTCTGTAACTTTGAGTACACACCTGGAAAATACAAAAACACGGGCGCCCCTTCGGGGGTGTCACGGCTGTGTGAGTCGACGTAGTTCTAAGATGTGGGTTGTTGATTACTAGAATGACCTACTTGAGCATTAAGAGTGAGTTTGTCTGAATTGTCTTTCATGTGCAAAAACCTGTGAAAATATTTGTTGAAAAATTTTTCTTGATCAAACACGTCATGTTAGTATAGGGATTTAAGAACAACTATTTTTCAAAATGTTTGTTGTGTCTTCCATCACATTAAATTAGATAAAGAGATCATCCAAATGAACATGAAGAACAACAACTAAAATCACTCAAAAAAATTTCATACCAATGGTCCAATAACATTTTCAATACTTTTCGCATGCTTAGAGATTGGAAATCAACAAAATTTCCCAAGAAATCAGTGTCCAAAAGGATTAGAAAACCCAAGAAAACATTAGGATACAAGAAAACATTGCAAAAGAGAAAAAATTTGTACAAAATTTGACACGTCTTGTTTCATTACCGAGGATTTCTTCACAGATACCAAGACTTTGTTAGAGGATTCACTGATGAGTATGTTGTAGATCCCTTAGATTCTTAGCTCATTATCAGAGATTAGCTCTATCACAACGGCATAATCATAACCAACCTCTTGAATTTGACAACATACCACAACCTTCTATAGAATATCGTTCACATCCCAATCAAATCCTTCAGTCATTTTGAAATCTTTCTTCAAAAACAAAGATCAAAACTTTAAGAGTGCATCTCTCAAAATAGCTTTCTAATTTTTGGTTCAACTTCCCCGAAAGGATTCTGACATCCTTCATCAGTTGGAAGCCACAATAAAAAATTAGGAGCATCCTTGATCATATCATAAGATTCCACATCTTATCAGATCAAGATACCATCATCATCGCACTTGTCAAAAACTAGGATCTAAGTTTAGAAGAATTTTTCAAAAATCATATGCCTATCTTCATAAGATCCCAATTCAATAAATTGAAGGACAAAATTCAACAAGAAGGTCAAAATCAAAATGTTCAAGAAGAGGGTGAAAGTAGCAATCCTCTTTACATCATGAATCGTAATCCACTTTTTGACAAAGATACAGATAATAGAGAAGAAAATACGTTCCACCAATACAAAGACATGAACAAAACACAGATAGATAGTGATGAGGAACAAGATGAGCAACGTCTTAGAGAGGCTGAGCAAGATCCAAAATTTCACAAAGCCATCGAAAAGATCTTGCAACGAGATAAGGAAAAATATTTTCGCTATCTAGCCGAACAAGGGGCTAAATTGCCTCATGACTTTAAGACGGAAAATTTGAAAAAAAAACCTGAAGAGACACCCCTTTCTGATCTTAGTGCTTTGACCCAACAAATCAAGGCACTTCAAGGACAAGTTAAAGAATTACAAGGGGGAACAACCACAAAGAAATATACTCTCGAGGACATTTGTCCTTATCCTTTCGACCGAAGTCTTAACATGATTCCTTTTCCCAAGCATTGTGAAATGCCAAAATTTGATCGCTATAATGGGAAAAAGGATCCAATCGATCATGTTAGAGACTTCAGAAACATGACATTGGAATTCACTCACGAAGACACTTACTTGATGTGATTGTTTCCAAGGAGCCTTGGAGTTCACTCTATGGAATGGCTATCTAAGATTACACCTCCCGTCAGGACATTTGAAGAATTGATCAACCTATTCATATCGCAATATACCTACAACATACAACACCAGATCACCATGATAGATCTCTGCAAAGTTGCACAAAAACCTAGCGAATCTTTCATTACATTTCTTCAGAGATGGAGAAGAATGTTTGCCAGATATCCACGTCCTGTTCCTGAAAAGGAAAAGATGGTTACCTTCATTAACAGTTTAAATTCAGAAATGAGCTATCATTTGAACTTACATTGTCCTCCTTCTTTTGAGAAAATGATTGAAGATGCCATAACCATTGAAAATGCTTTGGTCAAAAGAGGAATAATAAAACATGACAAAGAAAATCCTAGCTCATCCAACCATCACAATAATCAAGACAAGTCCAAATTCTGGACTCGCAACAAAAATATGGTGAATGATGGTGTTGTTGACGCGAATCATGCCTCGACCAAGCCATTTGTCCTCAGTTCTCCAAACATTCGCAACAACAATGTCAACTCGATTGCAAATCACGGAAATAATCCTCCTCCTCCGAGGAACAATATAAATAAAAAATCTACTCCCAATCAAGGGACTTCCAACAACCAAGGTTACTGAGGAACCAATAACAATCATAATTCCTTAGGGAACACCTCGAATACAAATCCAAAAAGATTTTCATTCTTCTCCAATAGAAGAACTTTCACTTCATTGGGTCAATCTTTAGAATCTGCATTCAAAGAGTTGATGGCCAAAAATGTCATTAATTTGCCACCTCAACGAAACTATGAACCCAGTGTAAAGCCTCCATCATGGAATGAGGCATACTATTGTGATTATCATCGGTGCAAAGGTCATTGTACAAATAATTTCCAAGCCTTGAAGAATTCCATTCAAGACTTAATCGACAATGACATCATTACAATAGAAGGACATCAACAAACCAACACAGACCACAAAGCATTTCACAACCCTTTGCCCAATTATCAAAAAAGGTGAGTCTTTTGATGTGAATCATATCAATGATGATCATATAATCAATCATCTCTACACAGACGATGAGTGGGTAAATGTCATTAAAGTCAACAAGAAGGTGGAATATAGAGAAGTCAATGCCACAACAAGAGCGCAAGCTAAAGTTTTCTTAAAGGGCACCTCTTCAAAATCCACTGAACCTCCACCTCAACATCAATATGATTTGGTCAATCAACTTCGGAAAACCCCCACTCAAATTTCTATTCTGGAACTATTGAAGATTTCCTCAGCCCATAAGGAAATTCTTGAAAAAGCCCTCGTTGAAACTAATGTATCCACTGACCTGGATGTGAACCAATTTCAAGCCATGGTAGGACACCTATCCTCACCCACTTGCCTTTCATTCTCTGAAAAGGATGGTGTTTCCATAACTCATCCCCATAATTCATCACTGTACTTAGAAGTCATGGTTCAGAAGTTTCGTATCAGACGAGTTCTAATAGATGGAGGTGCTGGTTTGAACATCTGTACCATGAAGTTGGTTAAGGCTTTAGGATTTTCTGAGGACTCCATTGATTTCAGAAGAAAGATTACCATAAAAGCTTATGATGATGAAGAAAGAGCATCCAAGGGTCTAATCATGCTGCCAATCAGAGTGGGCCTTGTTATAAAGAATACTTTCTATCAAGTACTGGACCATGATCTTGCGTATAACATCTTGTTGGGTCATCCTTGGATCCATGAAATGCAAGATGTCCCATCAACCTATCACCAATGTCTTAAGTTTCCTTATGATGGACAAGAAATCATGATACCCGCTGATAATTCCAATATTCAAACTTGTGCCAACATAAAATCCAGTCAAGATACTTTGGTCCCTAACAATTGAGAAGCTCATGCTAGGACTTCTCTAAAGATTGACACACAAATCAGTCAATTGACCAATAGTTTTGACAAAAAAATGAAATTCAAGGATCATGGAGTTGGAGAATACTCTCTTTGTCTTGCCAATTTACCTACATCACCTCGATCACATGGACAACCGTCTATCAGAGAACATCAAATATCAGGAACATCAACATCAAAGCAACCACCAATAGAGACAATCATAAAATTTAATGGACAATTCATCAAAGAAAAATTCCCCATGGGAAATCCTAAGGATACAAAAATTCTCAACTGGCTCTATAAAGATGAAGATGAAGCAGTCTCTAATGTCAAATTACCCACGGACAAATATGGAAAAGGGTATTCAATCATGCAGAAGATGGGCTATGATAAAGGTCCTATCGGAAAAAGGAAAGAAGGAGTAGTTGAACCTATTCACCTCCGCGGACTCATTGCAAAAGAGAAAACTGGATTGGGTTATGATACTCACTCCAAAGAAAGCACATCCAAACAACTACATGGCACTGTCTTCGCATTGCAAGAAGGCTCAGATTCACGAGAAACATGTTTGACAATAGTTTAGAACTTCTTGGATAACAATTCTGACACAGACTCTGCTGAATATGAATGGGACACCATTTACAATAATGAGTTCTAGAGGGACATAGAGGTTGATGTAATACACCAGTATGCCCCAACTCTAATTGAAGGTCAAGGTTTAGGGTCCCAACCACAAGAATCTGAACCACAAATTGACTATGATTCTAGTGATACTGAGTCAGATCTAAATGAACAAGACTATCATGAGGACAGTATCATAATTGACCCACCTCACACCTCGAATCCTATGGACCACTCCGTTATGACTATAACCATAGCCAATCTCACACAACCTAATGATCCGCTATCTTTAATTTATCCTGATCTCATTGATTGGGACTCAACCGAACCTATCGATATACCTATGTTTCCAAGTGATGAAGCTATCATAAACTTCCTTTTTGCAGAAGATATAAATGATTGTTCCACCAGCGATTTTTGACATAGAGTTTTTGATCAGGAGAGTGTCAAGTCTCCTAGCTGCAAAAGTAAAAACAAAAAAGAAAGATCTAATGGTGAAAACCAGAATCTGGCAGTATTAGATCAAACAAAAGATAAAATAAAGAGCATATCAGATGGTGAAAACCTCTTTGAGGCACCAGACGATGGGAATCTTGACACTCTCTTGGAGCACTACCATGAGCGATCACCTATTTTGATTGAGCCCACAAATGCTATCAATCTTGAGAATACTGACAAACCAAGGATTTTACAGTTAGCTACATCAATGACAGAGAAAAAAATACCAGAGTTCATGGAATTCCTGAAAGAAAATCAAGTCGATTTTGCGTGGTCTTACACTGACATTCCTAGTCTTGATCCTGATCTTATCATGCATCACTTGTCTATCAAACCAAGGGCCAAGCCGGTAAAACAAAAACTCAGAAAGATGCACCCTCATGTTGCATTATTGGTTAAGGAAGAATTGAGAAAACTCCTTGATGTGGGCTTCATAAGACCAATTGACTATGCAGAATGGATCTCCAACATTGTTCCTATATCCAAGCCAGATAAAACTGTGAGAATATGCATATATTTCAGAGATCTTAATAAAGCATGTCCTAAGGATGGCTTCCCACTGCCAAACATCGACACCATAGTTGATCTGACAGCTGGCCATGCCATGTATTCATTAATGGATGGATTTTATGGCTACAACCAAATCAATATTGCACCTGAATGCTAGGAGAAAACAACTTTTACATGTCCATGGGGAACTTATTGTTGGAACATCATGCCTTTTGGTTTAAAGAATGTTGGGGCTACTTACCAAAGAGTCATGACTACAATCTTTCATAACATGATGCATATCTTTATGGAAGATTATGTAGATGACATATTGGAAAAATCATACACCAGAGAAGGACATCTTGAAATATTATTCAAAATATTTGCAAGATTAGAGAAATTCAAAGTTCGTCTCAACCCTAAGAAATGTGTTTTTGGGGTCAAATCTAGAAAACTCTTGAGGTACATTGTTTCAGAAAAAGGAATTGAAGTAGATCCTGCAAAAGTACATGCAATTATTGAAATGCATCCACCAAGGAACATCAGTCAATTGAGATCACTACAGGGATGACTGCGGTCTATACGAAGGTTCATTGCACAATTGGCCAAAAAAAGTTTACCTTTCACACATCTACTGCATAAGAATGTTGCTTTCAAGTGGGATGACAAATGCGATTTGGCATTTCAACAAATCAAACAGTATTTAATGACTCCACCAGTTCTCGTACCACCAAATCTAGACAAACAACTAATCTTATACATTGTCACAACAGAGACATCTCTGGGGGCACTGCTAGCACAAGAAGACTCTACAGGAAAGGAACGTGCAATATACTACATCAGTAGAACACTAACAAGTCATGAGATCAACTACACTTCTATTGAGAAGGCTTGCATGGTAGTAGTCTTTCCTTCACAGAAGTTTCGGCATTACATGTTAACTCATACAATTAATCTGGTTTCAAAGATTGATCCACTCAAGTATTTGCTAAGCAAAGCATCATTGACAGGAAGGCTAGCAAAATGGGTAATGATTCTGAGTGAGTTTGACATTCATTATGTTGATCACAAGGCAATCAAAGGACAAGTTATCGCTGATCAATTAGCTAAAGCACCACTACAAGCAGATCATCCCCTACACATTGAATTTCCAGATGTTGATGTCTTCACTGCAGAATCTAAACAACCATGGTCCTTATATTTTGATGGTTCTTTCACTCAACATGGATCAGGGGCAGGCATACTTTTCGTCACCCCTCAAGGACACACCATTCCTCGATCATATAGGCTGATGTTTCCATGCACCAACAACATAGCCGAATATGAAGCATTGATCACTGGACTCAAAATAGCACTAGAATGGAGAATTATAGAATTACAGGTGTATGGCGACTCACAGTTGGTCATTTATCAGATCAATGATGATTATCAAACTAAAGATGACAAACTAATACAATATAAAAAGATTTTTGATGACTTCAAGAAATATTTTGTGGGCATCAAATTCACACAAATTCCAAGGCTTGATAATAAAGCAGCTGATGCCATGGCCACAATCGCATCATTGTTACAACTCCCAGAAACTCAAAATTGCTATGAATTTCTGGTGGAACAATCATTTACACCTGCTTATGATACCTCAGAAAGCCAAATAATTTTCCACTTGGTAGGATCCAATTCACCTTGGTACGAAAAAATTTATGCCTACCTCAAAGACGATATCTTGCCACCCGATTTATTTCGTAACCAGAAATGCAATTTTATCCGGCAATCCGCTCGCTACACTCTTATTGCTGACACCCTTTATTGTCGTGATCTTGATGGTACTCTACTTCGATGTCTTGAATGTGAGGAATTTGACAAAGCTTTACAAGAAGTTCATGGTGGCATCTGTGGTACTCATTCGAGTGGACTGACCTTATCCAAGAAATTGATTAGAATGGGTTACTATTGGCCTACAATGGAGAGGGAATCATTCACTTTTGTGAAAACATGCTCAAAATTTCAAATTCATGGGAATCTCATTCATGCTCCTACACATGATCTTCAACCATTCATGCCAACCTGGCCATTTTCTCAATGGGGGTTAGATCTAGTGGGCAAGATTCATCCTTCTTCATCGAACGGACATAAGTTCATCATCACAACTACAGAGTATTTTACCAAGTGGATTGAGGCAGTCCCTCTTACTAAAGTTACCGGCAAACAAATATCATCATTCATACTCAACTATATTATTTGTCGGTATGGCATTCCCAACTCCATTATTACAGATAATGGACGTCCGTTCAAAAATTAGGATGTTGATGAACTTTGTGAGAGATTTCACATTCAGCATAGATATTCAACACCTTACTATCCACAAGGGAATGGCCAAGCAGAGGCCTCCAATAAAACAATATTAAAATTTTTGAAGAAGACTGTGAGTGATTTAGGGAAGGATTGTCACGTTCAACTCAATCCTGCTCTATGGGTCTACAGAACCAATGTCTGCACGCCAACAGGAGCAACGCCATTTGCTCTGGTTTATGGAGCAGAAGCCATATTACCTTTAGAAGTTGAGATTCCCTCACTCAGGGTATCATTGAAAGGTCTTACAACAAATGATGAATACAAAGTTTCCCGACTCCAAGAGCTTGAACTCCTAGATGAAAAGAGACAAAGAGCAGCTGATCATTTAAAAACATATCAACAAATGATGTCGCGCAGCTATAATCACAAAGTAAAGCCCTGCACCTTTCAAGTGGGTGATCTTGTTCTGAAAGAGAACCCACACAATCAGCAAGACAGAGAGAAGAAAATAAAGTTTGAACCAAATTGGCTAGGTCCTTATGTGGTTATCGCAGTCTATGGTTTAGGAGCCTACAAGCTATCAACGCCAGAAGGGGACCTATTTGATGAACCTATCAACAATATGCACCTAAAAAAGTATTATGTCTAAAGCGGTTATCATCATCAGAAAAGGTCCTAAAAAAATACAAAAAAAAATCAGAAAAAGTCCTTAAAAAATACAAAAAAATCAGAAAAAGTCCTAAAAAATACAAAAAAATTAGAAAAAGTCCTGAAGAAATACAAAAAAATCAGAAAAAGTCCTGAAAAAATGGTTACCCTGATGAAAACCTAGCAAACAGGCATCTCGGTAGCAGCTAATAAAAATAAATAAATAAATAAATAAATAAATAAAATAAAATAAAATAAATCATAGGGTTAAAACCTGGCAACAGGCAGTCTATTGACAAGAAAAATGCAATAAAAACAAATAGTGAAAATTTGGCAAACAAACGCTATTTGTAGCTTTCCATCTATTAGTTCATGTTCTGCACTTAACTTTTTAGCCTTCATTTTCATGCACCTTTTCCATCTTCTTAGGGCCACACCAGCACCATGCTACCATCATTTACCTCGAGCGATAATGTCTTACCATGGCTTGATTATTGTACATATTCATTTCAGCAAGCTGTGTCAATACCAAGGGAAAACCTGGGCATACTGGGGGCAATCAACTTTCAAGTTTTACCAAAAAAGTGAGACAATGACAACAAAGCCAATCATACAAAACCAAAACAACCAAATCAAACCGTATCGGTAAAACATCCAATCATTGATCCATATCACAATAACTTTCAGTTGCGTACCTTATCATGACTCATATCTGGATGATCTATAATCTGACTAATGTTTGGAATAATAGTATTTCATTTTTGAACAATGGTTGTTTACTTTTCGATATCATTTCTCTGGAGCACACTCGATGATGTACTGAACTAGAGTGGCAAGGAAAGAGGATGATTTTTCTTTGTCTGTTGTATTGAGGTTAATCATCCATCTATTACAAATATGTCGCGAGACATGATTTCCAAAGTTTATCATTGATGATAGTTCCAAATTTGCATCAGATGGTTGTTAGTCTTTGTCTGTTCATGCAAGAAATGCTCAGGTCATCTTGGTTCAATTATACCTAGATGCTTGTATTCATTTGCTGTATCAAAAATCATGAAAGTTGTACTCAGGTCATCATTGGTGCTAATTTCCCCTTTGATGCTTGTACACACTTCCAACATTTTCAAACGCTCTATGATGATTTCAGCAGGCTCGCCAAAAGGCTCAACAAAATGGTCGGTTTCATTTAGTTGCATTTCATTTTAGGTCATACTACATAACTGCATATTGGATTTGCATCAAGAGTTTTGAAAGGCCAATGGTTGTCATATTTTCTTTGGACTATTTGTGGAGGACAATGCAAACATTTGTCTCATTATCATTTCATCATCATTTCATTAGCATTATCATCTTATCATTGCATTTAACATTCCATTTCATTATCATTATCATTTAACATTACCATTATCATTTTATCATTTCATTACCATTATCATTTCATCATTCCATATCATTATCATTTAACATTACCATTATCATTTTATCATTACCTTACCATTATCATTTCATCATTCCATATCATTATCATTTAACATTATCATTATCATTTCATTATCATTTCATCATCATTTCATTAGCATTATCATCTTATCATCGCATTTAACATTCCATTTCATTATCATTATCATTTAACATTACCATTATCATTTTATCATTTTATTACCATTATCATTTCATCATTCCATATCATTATCATTTAACATTACCTTACCATTATCATTTCATCATTCGATATCATTATCATTTAACATTACCATTATCATTTAACATTCTATTACCATTATCATTTTATCATTTCATTACCATTATCATTTCATCATTCCATATCATTATCATTTAACATTACCATTATCATTTCATCATTCCATATCATTATCATTTAACATTACCATTATCATTTCATCATTCCATATCATTATCATTTAACATTTCATTACCATTATCATTTATTATTTCATTATCATTATCATTTAACATTACCATTATCATTTCATCATTCCATATCATTATCATTTAACATTACCATTGTCATTTCATCATTCCATATCATTATCATTTAACATTACCATTATCATTTAACATTCCATTTCATATTATCATTTCATCATTCCATATCATTATCATTTAACATTACCATTATCATTTCATCATTCTATTTCATATCATTTAACATTTCATTACCATTATCATTTAACATTCCATTTCATATTATCATTTTATCATTTCATTACCATTATCATTTCATTTCATTTCATTACCATTATCATTTCATCATTTCATTATCATTTCATCATTTCATTTTTATTATCATTCATTGCAGATCATCATTCATTTCATTTCTGTCATATATTATCATTCTCATTACTTTCATTAACATCTCATATCATCCCATTTCATCTCTGATCCTTATCATTATCATTTCATTCTCTTATCATTAATTATCATTTCACATCATTAACTATCATTTCATTTCTTTATCATTTCATTATCATTATAATCCCATTTATCATTTCATTTATCCGTTCATTCTTATTTACAAATCATTATATTTCATCACATATCATTTTATTATACATCATTATTTACTTATCTCACTTCATAAGTGTTGTCACAATAGTAGTTTACCATTCCTCAGAGGAACGAATTTTAGCTGAAATCACATATTTTTAGAAAATATAATGATTTAAGCCTTTAAAAGTTCCATTTTAAAGATTCCAATTGAAGAGGGTTTGATCAAATCACCTTAGATCAAACCCCCTTGGATAGAACCTCGCTAGTTTTAAACCATACTTATAAATGCATCTCCTTTACACCTATCAAAATGCTGATAAAAAATCACTTTTGATTTAGATTTTGGGGGATCAAATGAATTCATTTAAAAATTTATTTCAAATGATTATGGTATTCCTCGAACAAGCTATCAATGAATATAATTTTAATATGTTTTGGTTTTGTTATGTATTTGTTTTTAAGTTTTATTAAACATAGGTTTTTCATCGAAAATGAATTTCTTTGTTCTTCACATGTGGAAAAATAGAAGATTATCAAAAAAAAAATTTGAAAAATATGAGTGCACTAGATATTGAAGTCCTTGATCCAACAAAAAAAGTTACGTGTTATACAGTCGCGCTGTGTTTGAATTGTAATTTGTTTGACTTTGAAACTTGGTTAAGGAAAAAATATTCAATAAAAAACTATCTAACCAAGTGGAAGCACTAGATATCAGAGTTACAAATCTAAATTTGAAAGAATTAGAATTTCATCCTTCATGGACAAAAAATTATGCGTTATACGGTGTGCATCACTTTTTAAAAATGTTGTTTTTTGAAAAAAATCAATTTTTGTCCAGGAGATGGAAAAAGAAGTGCAATTTGATTCCAAAAATTTTGAAAAAAATATTTTTAGAATCTACAAACAAAACTTGATGAGACTCTAGTTTGCACCATCTTCAAATTCCTCACGGTTTAGCCGGTATAGGTGCCCGAATGTGAAGATTTAGTTAAAAATAATAATTTCAGTGTCCAGTTTGGCCAAAAAATGTAAACCACTATTATGGGATCACCCTCATATCAGTATTCATATCATTTTACATCATATCATGTCATGGTATCATACAAAATTCATAATGCATATCACGAACACAACATTCATTTTTCATCATATTATCATCTTTTATCGGCATTGAACAATCCAAAAATAAACATTCTATACATACATTCATCCACCTGCATGACATCATTAGTACACATTATCAAATCATCATCACCATGATAAAAACATCATATCAAATCATCCTACATATCATGTTAGTCATCAGATCATTCATATGCATACCAAAATCCATAACTGCATATCACATCATCATATCGTAAATGCACAGAACATCATCCAAAATCATCATCGCTGCATATCATCACTCATCAAAAAATGATACAAATGTCCAAATGTCCAATGAAACTAAAATTTCCAAAGCAAAATACATCAGATATGATAAAAAATCAATATACATGCTCCAAAAATGGTACACATATGAGCACTATATCTGCTAACTAGTCGATGCCCCTGATGGAGCTGGTCCAGAAGGAGGTGGCCTGCCACTGGTACCTACGTCTGGGTCCCGTCGAGGCCCAGTCACTCCCCTGCTCTGTGTATGTGTTTGTGATCTACTCTTGGTCCTGCTATGGGACTACAGGAATGGCTCTCTGCGATCAGGAGGACACAGCTCCTCATATCTGACTCTGTAATACTCGGCCTCCCTCACCATCTCCATGCCCTCTACAATGGCATCTCGTAATGACACACTCTCTACGGTGCCCATCTGCCTTTGAGCAATGCCCTCAGCCTCTATTGTCCTTCGTCTAAATGCATCTCTCTCTATCATCACCTGGGCTAACTGTGGGTCTGGGGTAGGTGCCTGTTCCTGTAGCTGAACAATGAATCACTGTGCCTGCACCAGCTGACTCTGTAACTGTCCCTATTGTCCCTATAGTGTCTGCACCTGGGCTTGAAGTGTGGCTATCTGCCCCTGCTGAGATGAGGATCCCATCTGGATCACTGTCCATCACCCAATCCCTGTCCTCGGCTGTCGCATAATCTGGACACCTCTCAGAATATCTAACCTCGACCTCCCTAGCACCTATCCCTCATCCCCGCCATCATCTCCATCATCCCCATCAGAACTCTCCTCCTCATCTCTGCTCTCCACCTCCTCTCCTCCAACTGTTCCCTGCTCACCGCCGATCACATCCTCCTATCTCACTGCCCTTGGTTGTGGTGCTACCAGAATGGGTGTTGGCTCATTAGGACTGGTAAACCATGGAAAGGGATGTGTGTGATAGTATGTCAAATACTCATCAGACATGCCAGCATCAATAATGTCTCGCTTGTCATCCCATGCCTCAGGCACTAATGATTGGAACTCTGTATACGCTATCTGATAAGAAATACATGGCCCCCATCCGGCCTCATATCTGCTCCAAGTGTAGTGTGCAACCCCCTATGGCATCCCCTGTGTAAACCCAAACTGTCTCTATACTCGCAATGCCAGAAACCTCTCAAGAATGAAGGGAGTCCGCCCTATCAGGAACCGAGTAATGCATACGAATGGCATCTCTAGATCATCTGTAGCCCATGGCTCACAATCAAGATATGGTCACCATACCACTGTATCCATATTATCTAGCAGTCGCCTCTAGTAATCTACCTTGCTCAGCTTGGGCTAGGTAAGGAACATAGCATACGTATATATGTAAGGCCTACCTAGTGCCCTAACTCTGGGGCATGCCAGTCTCGTCATAGCAAGATGCTCCCACACCCAGATCTGCAGCAGTGTCACACCACACGACAAACTGGAAGAACCCATGTACACCACCTGATGCAAATCATGATAAAGATGCGCTAACATGCAACTCCCCCATGCATATCTTTGTGGCTGTAGCAACATCTGCTCCAAAATCCTACCCCATCCCACTGATAATCCCTTTTCCCGGTGATCTGGACAAAGGAAACCTCCAATGAATGTACCCAAAACTACAGGCAAGGCTAGATATCCTCAAAATTCAGCCCACGGTACCCAGTACCCAGCTATCTATGCATCACCATACACTCTCCTCAAAGAATATGTACCCCCAAGCTCCTTGTGATCATAATACACAAGGGCACCAACCACGGGGATACCTAATATCCTATACACATCCTTAGGAGTCATCGTCACCTCACCAGTCGGCATATGAAAGGTGTTGTGCTCCGAATGCCATCGCTCTGCCAGTGCCGTCAACTATCCTCTGTTGACCCGAATCAACGGCATCGCCAACAAGGATCTCAAACCACATGTCTCTATCAAAGCTACGTCAGCAGGTGTCAACTCGGGTATCATATCCCATCTTGCTGAGTGTCGCTCTCTAATTTGGAGGTTTTTGAAAACCTCATATTTTCATCACAAGGGTAATTCATCATAATCCTACCAATCATTCAATCTCAATCAATCAAAATCAATTAGACTCCTATCTATCAAGTGACCTATATCAGTGACCTATATAAGTGACCTATATCAGTGAACTATATCAGACCCATATCAATGAATCATATCAATACATCAAATCAACGACCCATATCACACAATCAATCCTATCAAGGAAACCAATACACAATCTAGCTAGTTGGATATCATATCAAATCTGCTCTACCATCAATTACTATTTGTTTTCTATCGCCGAAAGAAAATTCATCAGAAGTCATACCAATCATTTATTTCACATTTACTCTTTGTTTTCTACTCTAGGAAGCAAAGTTATCAATTCAATCTACTCTTTGTTTTTCATTTATGGGAAGCAAAGTTATCAGACAATTACTCTTTGTTTTCTACTCTAGGAAGAAAAGTTATCAATCAATCATCAGATTATTCTATCATTTCTATCCATATCAGCATGATGACATGACAATTTACCTATCTGTTGACTAAGGAAGCAATATAAATCATCATTTTCGCATTCCTATCATCAAATCTTCAGTTCTTCCTATTTTTACCATATGCCCTACTCTATGGACTCTATGCGCTAAAAACCATATGCGCCGTTCTTTTCACGGGATGCGCTAAGAACCTGTATGCGCCGTTATTTTCATTGGATGCACTCAAACAGATCCCCTATGCACGTTTTCCTATATGCGCTACTTTAATCAACCTAAGCGCCACTATTTTTTCCCGATGCACATTTTCCTATATGCGCTACTATTTTTCCTATATGCGCTTTACTCCTAAATTTTCCTATCATACCCTATATGCGCGTTAGTTTTCATTGAATGCGCTAAACTAGTTTTGACCTAACTATTTCAAATCTACCCTATATGTGCTCTTGTTTTAACCCTAAGCGTCGGAATTTTTTTTGAAAGCACTCAAACTATACTAAAAGTGCGCAAACATCATTTTCAAAACGAAAATCCATGGAAAAACAAAAAAAATTGATTCAAACGCGAAAAATTTAAAAACACAGGAGGTTAGATCGACTCACCGGTGGTCCATATGCTGCTGGCCTCTGGTATCGGCGAGATCTCTTGAATTGGTGGCGATGATAAGGAATCTCCATGTCACAAGGTCACTCTCAGAGCTACAATATTCACCAAGTTAAAAAGTGCAAATGATTTGTCTCTTTCTTTACCTTTTAAAGGTCAAACAAGGGTAAGTTTACTGCCTTTTGACTTTATTTTTCACAATGGGACATTTCTTTTTCATCATTTGTCGAGAGCTAAATCATTCTCTCTCTCATCCGTATTTTACCTCTCGAGGGGGCATCATCAGCAAAAATATAAAAACCATATCAGAGGGGTGATCCCACAATAGTGGTTTACACTTTTTGGCCTAACTGGACACTGATATTTTTTTTTTAACACAATCTCCACATTTGGGCACCTATAGCGATTAAACCGTAAGGAATTTGAAGATGATGTAAACTAGAGTCTTGTCACATTTTGTCTGTAGATTCTAAAAATATTTTTTTCATTTTTTTTGGAATCAGATTGCACTTCTTTTCCATCTCTCACAAAAATTGGTTTTTTCAAAACAACATTTTTAAAAGGGACGACAATCGTATAATGCATAACTTTTTTTTCCATGAAGGATAAAATTCCAATTCTTAAATTTAGATTTCTAACTCTGATATCTAGTGCTTTCAATTTTGGTTAGATAGTTTTTATTGAATATTTTTTCATTAATCAAGTTTCAAGTCAATCAAATGACAATTCGTGACATAGCAACCAGATAACACATAACTTTTCTGTATGTATCAAAATTCTTCTCTTTTTTTTTTGTTGGATCAAGGACTTCATATCTAGTGCACTCATATTTTTAATTTTTTTTTTTTATAATCTTCTTTTTTTCCACTTGTGCGTAACAGAGATTTTGTTTTCGATGAAAAACCTATATTTAATAAAACTTAAAAACAAATAGATAATAAAACCAAAACATACTAAAATTATATTCATTGATAGCTCTTCTCAAGGCTACTCGATTCCAAGTTTGGTTTCTAAATATTCCCCATTTTCATCCCCAACCGGAGCTTGAAAGTAAAATTTTAGGTTTTTTGTGTGAACAAATTAAAAAATTAGGGAAAACGGGGGTTCGCTAGAACCAGGGGGGTTCTAGCGAACCAGGGTTCATTCGAACCCCCAATAATATGCATTTGTCCTTTGTTTTTTGGGCAGGAAATGTGGGCCCAATAGTTAATGGGTTCACTCGAACCCTAGTTCGGTCGAACCCCTTTATGGTTTGGTCGAACATGTAGGTTCATGCGAACCCCTAAAACCAATTTTTTTGCCATGGGGTCGTTTTTTCTCAATTTTCCTTCCTCCATCAAATTGTAAACCACTATTACGGCTTCACCCAGAGGCAAAATTTTTATTTTATTTTCTTTGAAGCAATGTGTTTTACACATCACTTCAAAGAGGGGCAAAATGTATACGTCTAAAAATAGTCATGATTAAGCTTGTTAATTAATTAAATATGATTTATTTAATTAATTTTCCTAAAGTCATCTACATATAAATAAATTTAATTATTTATTTATATCGTTCATTTTCTAATTCTTCTACCTTAATTAAATAAATAATTTTATTTAATTATTGACATTTCCCACATTCCTCTTAATTAAATTAAATAATTACGATTATTTATTTTAATTATCATATCATTCTAAAGTTTGAATATTTGAATATTTAAATAATGGAATATTCTCTTCATCCCATAATCAAATTAAATATTAAATATTTTATTTAATATTTTCCTCACTCTAAATTCATTTCTAAAACATAATTAAATATGATTTATTTAATTATGCGAGTTTCCATATCCGTCTTCACTTCCAAATTAAATAAATTTATTTTATTTAATTCTAACTCATGCTAAACTCATTCTTCGAAATAGAAATTTCCCTTCGAATCTCAATGACGAAAATTGAAGGAAAAGGGAAACCTTCCATCTTCCTCTCCACTTTCGAAAATCCTCCACCGTCCATTCGAACAAGCTTAATCCGGGCCGTTAATCGAATCAGCCAATCAAATCATTTCTGAAAATCTATAAATGCCGATGCAAATCCAAGCTTTGGTTACCTACACGTACCTATGCATACACGCAATCAGCTTATGCAATCACAACCTTTTAGCATCACAATAATACTTTCATCTTAACATAGCCTTGCATTTAGCATATTGTGCATTTTCAAATCTCGTTCTTCAGCTGTCCATTTTGTTGAGCTTGATCTGCTGATCTTAGAGCCATTGGGAAAATAACAAAACACTGGAGTTAGAGAAACATAAGATGATTTCGGGGAAGGTACAGTAACGGTTTGCTTATTCTATTTTTTTTTTCAACTTTTCTTGATTTAATGTCTTATTAATATGTGTTTGATTTTCATTTACATTGATTTAGCTTTGGTCTTCTACAAGTTTGCAAAGAAAAATTTAGTCAATAATCATGTTAGTCATTCATTCAATGCATTCCCTAGTTATGAGAGTCTCTTAGTGCAATAGAGTGAAAATGTTAACATTTTCCTTAAACTTATACCCCCTCCTATCTCTCCTATTTGTGAGGATGATGTGATAGAAGATAATACAAACATAGATAACCATGATGATCACAATTGTACTTCTCCCGATACCTCTCCTTTTAGTTATGAAGGTATCTTGGCGAAAGAAGGTACAATCGTTGAGAATCATGAAGGTTTGTTTTCCCTTCTCCTCTTTCCCCTTGGGAAGATAGTATAACAATAGAAGATGAATTCATTTCCACCACTTTACTTAGTCTCCATTCATCCCCCAACACCTCCTCTATTTGTGAAAATTCTTTAGTGAATAAGGATACAATCATGAATAATGATAAAAAACACATTTGTGAGGAGGATATATTGGTATCAAGAGATCCAATGATTGAGAGTTACAACATTATTTCTCTCCTTCCTAATGTTCCTAACATTTGGAAGGGTCTATTTGAACAAGAGGATCCAGTCATTGGTACACATGAAAATCATAGTTGTCCTTCCCTTGATGTTTCTCCTATTTGTGATGAAGCTTCTTTACAACATCTAACTGCAAAATGTGATGAACCTCTTGTTTGTCACTCTCCTAAAAGCTATTCTACTAAGGTAGAAATTAGGGCACAAGATAATGTGACCTTTGAGAAAAAGGATAAAGTTCTAAACAATCATAACAATGAAACAAAGCCTTCTTCTAATATCCTCACTAATGATGAACAAAACAATTCAACCATTGATAACTCCCTTACTTGCGATGAAGTCATTTTAGAAGAACCAATCCTTGAATATCAAGAAAATTTTATTTGTAGTTCTCCTAAAAACTCTCCCACTAGGGAAGATACCATGGTGCAAGAAAATGAGTACATTGACAATAGTAATTCCTTAGATGGATATGTGCAGGATCATCATGGAAAAAACAAGCCCTTAAGTGGCAAAAAATTTAGAAAAAATCAGTGTTAAGCAACTTGATGAAAAAATTTGAATAAGTTATCTATATTATTTCAAAAATATGTAAGAAAAAAATTTGTAGAAAATTGAATGTTGTTTCTAAACTACTAGGTTTATTTAAAAATAAATAAAATCTATTTGTGAAAATTTGAAATTTCAATGCAGAGTACTTAAATTTTAGGAAAAAAAAGAAGTATGTGTCTGTCGACCACCTAACCATAATAAAATGATAATATTTTTTATAATATTTTATATGTATGTAGAGTGATCATGTCTAGATGTGATGCATATTTTTTGTAATTTTTTTTCCAAGTAAATAATTAATTATGATTTTTTTTATTAACTTTTAAAAAATATAAAAACTTGTATGTCTCGACCATTTAACTTGGTCAAAAATTCATGAAATTTAATTTTTTTTTTAATCCTATAGTATGTGAAGCATAGAATGTGACACATGTTTGGATTCAAAATATGTGATACCGTTTGAAAGTTATAGATGTTTTTCAATCAGCCTATCGATCAGGACTTTAGTCGTAATTCTAATAGAAAATGAATAATAATTATTTATTAAATTCAAATTAAAGCATAATTTATATTGGTGGAAAGCTGAGAATATCCTCTAAAAACCCTTTCATTTCATCATTTTTGGTTAAAAAAAAGTCGTCAACCACATACCCTACAAATAGCCATAATATTGTGACTTTTTGGCCCATCATTATCCTACACATACCCAGATGAAGATGATGAAGTAACATTAGATTCCTCTTCACTAATAGATTACGAAAAATGAGGATAATTCTTCTAAGGTTATGCACATTAGATACCCATTGGAGTACTCTCCTGATCCTAAAATTATCATTTATCTACCCTCTCACAAACTACAAGTTCAAAACAAACCTATCCTTATCCTCAAACCACCTGAACACAATGTTTTTCAGCAACCGAGTTACAATATCATTGCTCATACATATAACACTAGGAAAAATCCACAACCAAGACAAACACCTTTAACATCTCTCCCATTCCTAATCCTATCTTACCTAGTGCCCCTCGTTTTCCTTCGAATAGTGGAAAGGAGTATGATCTTGTTGAACAACTTAAGAATACTCTTGCAAAGATATCCCTATGGGACCTAATCCATAATTCACCTAATTATCACACTATGCTTCAAACAACCTTGTAACAAGTTGTGGTTCCCTCTAGTACAAACCCAAATGACATAACAACCATGATTCAAGGAATAAATGTTGACATTGTTTTCCACCAAACTGAACTCCCCCCTTTGGAAGTGCAAAAACAATATGATGCTTGTATGATAGTAGCTCAATAAAAGATGATAGGGATAAAGTGAACCCTTGTTGACAATGGCTCAGCCTTAAATGTGTGTAGTGTGAACCTTTTGGATAAGCTTGGTGTTGATAATTCAAAAATTCAACCTGCCTCTTTATCTATTAATGGCTTTGATAACATGAGAAAATGACCACTTGGAGTGATTACATTACCTATCAAAGTTGAAAAAGTTACATTACAAACCCCGATCCATGTTATGCATGATGATCTTTCATATAATCTTCTTTTAGGTAGACTATGGATTTATGAGATGCATGTTGTGCCCTCTACCCTTCATCGTATCATGAAATATGTCTATAACAACAAATTTTATACAATTGAAATCGATCCTGAACCATATAGTTGTTTGAACATTGAGAAAGATAAAGAAAATCCTTTGAAAAAAATAACACCAACTACACAAGTGGAACTTGTGCAACAAAAAGACAAAGAAAAACATAGTGAAGAAATCATGAAGCTATTAGATGGTGATTGGGGTGTTGGAAACACAAGGGCAGACAACTAAGAGTGGGGGCTAAATCAGTTGTCACTGAATTTCAAACTTATTCAACTTATTAACCTTATTCTCATATCTAATCATTAATCATGAAAGCATAAATGAACAACACATCAGAATCACATATAACACCAAGATTTTTATGTAGAAACCCTGTTAGGGGAAAAACCACAATGGAGGTCATTCCACAAGATTATACCCTATTAAAAGTATAAGGAATTATGAATGGGGAATGCACATGCATTCAGACACACTGCCTGGAGCTCACTGCCCAAATACAAAATAGGCTTACTGCCCAAAGGAAGAAACACTGTCTTACAGAAAGGTTTTGGTTAAACCCATCAAACTTTGAACTGAGAAAAGCAGCATCTTCTAATGCTTGGTTACAGTTCCGGTTAAGCACATGAACACTTCTTCACTCTTCTTCACTTTTCTTCTCACTTTGCTCTTCCTTCGAATGATCTAAACTTTATTCGCACACAAGACTCTTACACTTCGCACACAAACACATACATGCCTTCAAATGATAAAAAAAAATCAATCTTATATATCCACAATAAGAAATTACATCGCTATAAGTTGACTCCAAAGAAATAATAAAATGAATATAAACAGTCAACCCAAATCAATAAAGATTATTCATGTGAATCAAAAATGCTAGGCCACAACATAGTGAAGACTGAAAATAACATCCTAAAACATGAACCACTTTAATTAATTAATCCTCGAAGATCCACAACATGCTTCAACACCTTGTCGGCCAAGAACATGAAAAAAATGAACACACAAGAGAAAATCTTGGATCACGAGCACAACGATCAATGTAGATGTGCAACATAGATAGAGAACAAACTAGAAACATCCACAAGAATCACGAAACATCAGAGAAGCATCCGCAACAATTGAACTTACTGGAATCACATGATCTTCATTCAGGAACACAAACTGAAGTAACAAAAAAATGTCAGAATATAAATCTTCATAACTCAATCAAATCTTCATGCAGATCTCTAAAAATTGACGTGGATAAACTAGATATACTCAAAAAGAAACCCTTTAGTCCACAACCTTTGGAAAACAATGTATTGATCACACTGATAGAAAGAACTTCACTTCACCAATGACAACCTGTAGCACTTATTACAATTTTCTCAATATCCTCGACATATATAGCTTCTAATGCAACAATGCTAATAGTGTTGACATCAATGAAAACAACATATTAGTAACAAAATACAGCATTCAACAATATCCCCCTTTGGAATTGATGGCAACAGATGATGTTAAAAAGACCATCAACACAACTATGCTTACTCCCCCTAAGGTTCTTACTCTTCTTTCCTCAACTCTTCTCCCCACAAAGGTTTTTCACATTGCTCTTCTCCCCCTTTGACATTAATGGAAAATATTTCTTCTATACAAGCTCTAAACCACATATGTAAACACCTAAACTTCTGAACATCTGACTACTCCCCCTGAGTAGCAAGCAACACAACATCAATCCAGATTGAAATATGATCATGAAATGCATGGATTGATTTGAATCAATGCATCCTTAGTTCTGATTAGGAGGGGTAATCACCCCTAACTTCCCTCTGAGATACTCAAAAGCATCCTTAGGCAATGACTTGGTAAATATGTCTGCAATATGCTCCCTAGTAGGCACATACTCCAATCTGACTTCCTTTTCACTTACTTTCTCTCTCAAAAAGTGAAACTTGATAGATATATGCTTGGTCTTGGAATGCAACTCCAGATTCTTAGAAATGTTAATAGCACTTGAGTTATCATAGAATATAGCAATAGGCTCATCATACACAACTTTGATATCCTTTAACATCCATTTCATCCACAGTACTTGAGTATAATTATTAGCAACATCAATGTATTCTGCCTTTGCAGTAGATAAAGAAATAGCATTATGTTTTTTTCTTAACCATGAAATCAACTTCTTTCCCAAGAAAAATGCTCCACCACTAGTATTTTTTTTTCATTCGCATCTCCTGCCCAATCAACATTAGTAAAGGCACTTAAAGTAAGATCATCATCTTTAGGATAACATAAACCAAAATCAATTGTCCCCTTCAAGTATCTGAAAATCCTCTTCACAGTAGTCACATGAGATTCTTTAGGATCATCTTGAAATCTAGCATCAATACATACAACATTCATGATATCATGCCTAGCTTGAGTCAAATAAAGCAATCCACCAATCATCGATTTGTATCTAGTCTGATTTTCCTTCAAAGAATCACCATCAGTTGCCAACTTGCATCCGGTCACCATAGGTGTACCAACTGGCTTTGAATCTTCCATACCAAATTTCTTCAACAATTCTTTCACATACTTGGATTGAGATATAAAGATCCCTTTATCTAACTGAGTAATTTGCAATCCCAATAAGAATTTCATCTCTCCAATCATTGACATCTCAAACTCATTATGCATCTCAGTAGCAAACTTCATATGCAAGCTACCATCTCCTCCAAATATGATATCATCAACAAAAACTTCCACAATCAAATCTTTATCATCATTCTTGAAATAAAAACTACTATCAGTAGTACCTTTATTAAATCCAAGCTTCACAAAATACTTATCCAATCTAGCATACCATGCTCTAGGGGCTTGTTTGAGTCCATACAATGCTTTCTTCAATCAGGAAACCATATCTCCTTGATCAGTCAACTGGAATCCATCAGGTTGTTCAACATACAATTCTTCTTCCAATTTTCCATTTAGAAAAGAAAACTTGACATCCATTTGATAAACTTTTTAGTCTTTGTA
>VDFB02255184.1:132806-174294 GCA_007258455.2 Sequoia sempervirens
AATTCAAAGTAAAGATCAATTTTGGGTAAAAAAAAAGTCATCAGCCACATACCCATCATATTGCCACTTGTTGGCCCATCATGATCTTGCACATACCCAAATGTTATATGTTATTAATGGATGAATTAATGAATGTTATATGTTATTAATGGATGAATGAATGAATGTTATATGTTATTAATAGATGAATGAATGATTAATGTTATACGATTAGGTATAGGGAATTGAGAGTGATGTGAAGGGGGGGGAGGGGCCAAATGAGCATCCACCTTCACATGGTTGTCCTTGTTAAGTAGAGAATATTAAACTATTCTCAAAACAAAGAGGAGCTCAATAAGGTAATGCACTTTTCAATATTTCATTATGTTTCACTTTTAAGGTTATGCAATTTTCATTAGTTCTCTTTTAAGGTTATGCGATTTTCATTAGTTCTCTTTGCTTCAATATGTTACCCTTTGTACTTATTTTACTTTTTAACACATCTCATATGTTACCCTAGATGATAGCTTTTGCAGGGGAAGCTATCCATGGATGGATCCTGCATCGGACAAATTCCTTCGAGAAATTGCATAAGGTCAATACTTATCTTGTTTGCATATTGGTTGAATCTTACTAATTCTTGTAAAGGTGTGATTTGGAAGGACAAAAATCAATGAAAATGTTGATTGCAACTTGCAAAGGATTGGAAGGAAAAGGCTCCAATCAGAAAACTCACCTAATTTCCCTTGTAGGCACAATGTCTCATTTGGAAATTCAAGGATTAAAACACATCAAGGACCAATTTTTGTTACATCCATGGATGCAAGGCTTGAGCAAAGGAACAACATATTCTCAAAGGAACAATACTCATGATCAGTAGGGAACTTACTATCAAAAATTAGACTTACAACCTCTTGTATGCTCACTATCTATGATCACTCCCAACATAGATTACAATAGGACTCAAAACACATTCATGGATACCACTATGTACTTATAAAAATAGTTGCATGGCCCTTTACAAGCAATGAAGAACTTTACATTGAAAAACGTCAAATTTAAGGGATCACTGTAAAAGAAATCAGTTTTACAAGATTGCAAGGTCATTATCCTTATGATCATTAACATTTTTCAAGACTCCATGTTACTCACAAAATATTCACATAATATTCTTTTTTTATGATTTCATCAGGGGGCCTTTATTATGTCATGTCGATGCTCTATTTGGAAACCCTCGATATATATATATATATATATATATATATTATGGTAACCATCACTACAATAGTGTATGCCATCTAGTTACTAAACCATTGTCCATTGAACTAGATACAAGATTAATATGCATGCATGGATTGAACATTTGTTGTATTGATTGAATTTTCCTACCAAAAGAGGGAATTTGGCTGTTCCTTTTTGGTTGAAGATTAATTATTGCATAACTTGCCAATGCTAATGCATTGACCTTTTTTGTAGTAGTGAATGTAGTCTTTTACAATCATACACCTCAAGAGCAGTTTCCTATTCAATGACTCGTCAGGGTAGAGATCACTAAGAGATTCTGGACAGTAGATAAAAATTTCTATTAGCAAGGCAATGGAGCCCTGGCTGCATTGGGCTTTTGTTGATTCTTCTATTTCATCTTCTTGACTCTAACTGCCCCTTTCTAGATTTTCATCTTAGGCCTTTTAACACTCATGTAATTAAACAAGTTAAATGAAATCGTGAAGACAACAAGACAATTATCACCTTTTTTCTACATCAATTTCAAATAATTAATAGCAATTGCAGAGAGGAACATAAAAGGTGACCTTATTCTATACACAACCTATACACTTAATATGTAAGACTAGAAACAACAATCTAGCTTTTCCAATAATTTAGTACATACACCCCTTAAGTAGAATACCCTATCTCATGTTTTCCATAGCAGTGTGCAATAGATTAGTGAAGTGCTATATGAAGGAAAAAAATTGGTACAAAATTGATTGTAAATATTTTAATTGCACACATGTTGTTTGCAAATTTGGTTTTATTAAACTCTGGAGTAACTTTTATTAAATTTTGGACATGATTTTGATTTTGAATTGACTTGTTTTGAGATTTGGACATATTGACGCCTTATCAATTTGTATGATCATTTCACAAGGAATAAGTTCCATCCTACCTACAACTATGATAACAATCGATTCTTCTGAATGTCAATTTTTTTTGTATTGAATATTTTTTATTTGATCTAGTGTTAACAGATGCAAACGCATGTTAGCAAAGATTGTTGTCAAAGTAGTTCTTGCTTTTACAAATTTGGAAAGAAAGGATGTTAACTTGGATTTGATTAAAGTTGAAGGAAAATTTGGTGGAAGGTTGGAAGATACAGCGTTGGTTGGAGGCATTGTTATTGACAAAGATATGAGTCATCCACAAATTCCTAAAAGAATTGAGGATGCAAAGATAGCTATCTTGACATGTCCTTTTGAGCCACCAAAGCCAAAGACAAAGCATAATGTTGACATTGATTTAGTTGAGAAGTTTGAAGCTTTACGGGGGCAAGAAAGAAAATACTTTGATGATATGGTTTAGAGGTGTAAGGTAATCAAGATCTGTATTCTTACTTCATAATCATATCTATTGGTTTTTTAGTGTTGAATTTTCTTTATAATTTACTGAATAGTTTATGAATCATGCTATTCCTATTTTTATAATATCATTGGACCTATAGTTGAATATTCTTTTGGAGTTCATGTCTACCATAGTTTTGTCACTTTGTGAGCTAGGATGTAAAGGTGATTTTAATGCATGTAAATGAAAAAAATTAGTCAATGAACTTTGAATATGATTTGTCGATTTTGTTTTAAAATGTAATTTTTGTAATTAATTGTGTGGTTATTCCCATTAATTGTGTTTTTTAGTGATTAATCTTTACATTTTTTGTGATTAATTATGTGTTTTTGGCAATTAATTGTTGTGTTATTGATGATTTTTGCTTATTTGGTTGAAAGCATTTGGAATTCTTCTCCGTCTTGGTAATATGTACATGCTACTGCAATAAAATCTTCTATAAAGTGTGCAAATTTGAAATATGTTCTTTATCAAGGATTACCATAAAGGAATAACTTGTAGATGCATTAATCAACAATAATAATAAAATCAAGAAATCATATAGACTTGATTTACTTGGAGAAATCCTTATGCAAGAAAACTCCATTGGAGAAAGAGGACAAGTATGTATAAATTTTCAATGTACACGAGACAATGTCAATACACCAACACTTTGTGGTTTGAAAAAACTCTAGCAGCAACCATGTAACTATAAACAATTATCTATAAATCATTCACTATTTTAGTCTCCCAATTCATTTATCTTGAAGTTTTAGTCTTCATTCCCCCTTTCTTATTATTGGAATTCGATACATATTTCATAGAGAGAGATTGAGAAATCATCAGATGCTATGTAGATATGTTTACAACAAATTGATAATGTAGTTGCATATCAATTGTTGACAACATTAGAGATGTCCATTTTGGATATATTTTATTTTATATATGCTTTAGTATCATTCTTTTTTGTGGCAGTTGCATCAAAATTGACAGTGGTAAACTCGGGTCACAATAATCCCCCAAAATTGGTGAGATATATTTCTTAGAATGATCATTGACTTGTATATCTATTTGATGTGAATGCCTTGTAAACTTTTTTTGGCCAAATATTGGTTACCAGTGGGCATACTATTTTTTGCATGTTTACATCTATAGTTATGGTTTACAATCATGGTTATGATAAGATAATGACAAGATTATGGTCTATTGTTGGTGCTCAATTTGCTCATCATGGGCTTCAAAGGAAAAGATTTGTTACAAAAATCATGGTTTTTTAAAATGAAAATAGCCACAAGGCTCCAATCAACAAACTCACCCACACCAATAATAAAATTTGTTCAAATGTATGTAATAGCATACATTTGAATGAATAATTAAAAAAAAAAAACTACAGGGTTTCATCGAAATTGCGATGGACATAAACCGACGAACCACTAAAACTTCTGATGAATTTGTTGTACTTGTGACGATATTTTCATTGTAATGGCATGCTCCACATCATCGAAATTGCGACAAATGTTTAGTGTTGTTTCAATTCTTTCGAAGAGGCATTTCGCATTGTGTTGTGGTTATTTTTCGTCACTAGATGGACGAAGTTTGTGTCAATTTTCCAATGAACACAAGTTCCATTTTCCATGGTGATGATCGACGATGTTGGGTCGTGGTTTCGATGTATAAAAGTTGGTCGTGAAAGTGACAAAAATCTAGCAACGAAATTTATGAGTTTTTTGTCAGTAGTTCGACAATAGTTTGTTGATATGTCAACAAAAATTCATCAAAATTTGGAATCAAATATAGTAGTGTGAGAAGTTTTCAAAGTAGACTGACCTAACCAGCATAATTAGGCTTCTTGTTATCATTCATTCTTAGTTATTTTACATGCAACAATAAAGTGATCTATTGAACTCTCAAATTAGTTCCATGACATGTAAGACTCTTCAATTGAACATTATTCAATGAGTTTATGGCCTTCCAAGATAGAAAATCCAAAACTATGCAATATTGTCCTAACTAAGATGGTCCCCAATATGCCTTAACAGGACAACCAACAAATAATGGACCCAAACTTGTAATTTCACCAAACCTTGATAGGAAAGGAATCAAAATAAACCTTTACAACCTTTTCAACCACTATTAACCAAGTATAATATCCATTGCACCAACAAAACACTAAATCTTCACTGATCACTATTATTTTCCAATTTTTTACACAAATCACAGTTCTAGGGCATCATTATTTTATATGCTAACCTTTATCTTTTGGTCTGAAAAACTTGTAGTATGAAAGTATATGTTGAAAGAGGCCTTACCACCAAAACCTAGAATTTTCCACTAGTTAAAATGGAAGAAGTACAATTTTAATGGCTTACTGTGACCCTAGATCAGGGTTTTGACCCGCCTGAGATGAATTGCTTTTAACTTTGACAAAACTGAATGGATTTTCATAAAACCGATTTCATAATAAAGTAGATTCATAGGGATTTTAGTTACAATGGAGGAGAAGTGGTTTTATGCAAATTACATGGTTGTAAAATGGCATGAGATCAAAGAAAATGTTGGTAAATTAACAAAAATAGAATATTTCATTGAATTTCTCACTCCTACTTCTCCCCCTTTCCTTCCTCAAAGTTTGAAAGGATTCAAAATGATTTTATAAATAAAAAAAAATGACTCAAACTAACTCCCTAACTACTTGAATCTTCACATTCTACCATTTGGCATTTTTTGCATTTTTACAATGTTGCCATGACAACATTTTGTCAATTTTTGCAACTTTTATTTTATATGCCTAATGAACCCAAAATGACTATCTAGGACCTATTACAATCTTAATGTGGCCATTTAGATCTTATTACAACATGACATCATCTACACTAAATCAAAAACCTAAGATTTCCTCATGGAGGCATGTGCTTGCTAGGGTGCCCCTGCACCATACTCCCAGCCAAATGAAAACTTCAAGTCCTCTTGGATTGAATGTAGTAACAAGACTTCATCATTAAATGCTCATCCCTTTATTCCTCTATGCCTTGCTTCTTGAAACAACTTTCATCTTCACCTTTGGCTTTAGTTGGTCTATGCCAACTTGTCTCCACTTTGTCTTGTCTCTATGAATTTTCTCCTTCATGCTCTAATGTGTCACAATCTCAATCTCAACTCTTCATCCTTCTTCCTTCATCTGTTGCATCTTGGCCATTAGTTTGTTCCTCATCAAAAGTGTTATCACAACAAGGAAGTGGTTTATTGTCTCTACAATACCATCATGTATCTTCAACTCACTTTATGTCTTCAAGAGCGATTCATCATTTCCCTCCAAAATCTGATCCTTTACCTCAGTTGTACTTTCACATTCATGCTTGGGAATGGCTACAATGTATTTTTCTTCCTCATCCATCTTCATGAATTCTTCTTCCACATATTCAAATTCTTCTTCTTCCTCTATTATCTTCATTTTCCTCCTCCTTTGAACTACCTTTTTAACGGGCCATACAAATATCTTCTTCATTGTCAAATTCCAACTTTGTGCTTGTCTAAGCAATAGCTCCATCTCCATTTGGAACTCTAATTCTACTCTTTCTATAGCTTTCTTTAGTTCTACTATCTCATCTCTATTTTCCTCATCTTTTTCTCTTTCCTCTTCCTCTCTTTTTCTTTCTTGTTTCTTCTTTGATGAAACCTCTTCCTACAACAAATCCATCCTTCACTTTACTCAATCAAGTCTCTCCTTGCTTCCTCTTCACTTCTTTTCCTCACCTAGGTCTCTCCTCTTTCCCTCTACCTAGTCTCTTGGCAATCAATTTCTTTCCTCAACTTGCACAAATGCACAAAAAAAAACACCAAATCTGTTGCCCAGACCTTCTGAGCTTTGATACCAATTGATGCAATGTTGGGGTTCCAAAACTTTCAAACAGTCTCAACTTGATTAGACTCATCCAATTCTGGCTTAGTCTTACAACTTGGACTCATCCTTCCTTCACAAAACACTTGATTCCAAACACCCAATCTTAGATCAAGGCATAAAAACCTCTTTTTGAATCTTCAAACCACCTTTAGCAACATAAAAGTGACTGACTCAAATTCTATCACCAACTTAAACATCTCAAACATGAGAAATTTTCAAAGTAGACTGACCTAACCGGCCTAATTAGGCTTCTTGTGATCATTCATTCTTACTTATTTGACATGCAGCAATAAAAGATCTATTGAACTCTCAAATAAGTTCCATGGCATGTAAGACTCTTCAATTGAACATTATTCAATTATTTTATGGCCTTTCAAGATAGAAAATCCCAAACTATGCAATATTGTCCTAAGACTGTCTCCAATTTTCCCTAACATGATAGTCGATAAATAATGGACCCAAACCTGTAATTTCACCAAACCTTGATAGGAAAGGCATCAAAATACACCTTTATAACCTTTTCAACCACTGTTACCCAATTACAATATCCATTGCACCAAGAAAACACTAAATCTTCATTCATCACTATTATTTTCTAGATTTTTACACAAATTATAGTCCTAGGGCATCATTATTTTATATGCTAACCTTTATCTTTTGGTCTACAAAATTATAATATGGAATTATATGTTGAAAGAAGCCTTACCACCAAAACCTAACATTTTCTAGTAGTTAAAATGGAAGAAACACAATTTTTTTGGCTTATTGTGACCCTAGATCAAGGTTTTGACCCGCTTGAGATGAATTGCTTTTAACTTTTACAAAATAGAATGGATTTTCCTAAAACCAATTGCATAATAAATTAGATTCATAAGGATTTTACTTACAATGGAGGAGAAGTGGGTTTATGCGTAGTACATGGCTGTACACTGGCCTGATATCAAAGAAAATGTTGGTAAATTAATAGAAAATAGAGTATTTCATTGAATTTCTCACTCCTACATCTTCCCCCTTCCTTCCTAGAAGTTTCAAAGGATTCAAAATGATTTTATAAACAAAAATAAATGACTCAAACTAACTCCCTAACTACTCGACTCTTCACATTCCACCATTTGGCATTTTTTGCATTTTTACAATATTGCCATGACAACATTTTGTCAATTTTTGCAACTTTCATATTATATGGCCAATGAACCCAAAATGACTATCTAGGATGTATTACAAGCTTAATATGTCCATTTATACCTTATTAAAAGGGTATGTGCAGGATCATCATGGAAAAAATAGGCCCTTATGTGACAAAAAATTCAAAAAAATCAGAGTTGGGCAACTTGACGTAAAAATTTCAATAAGTTATCTATATTATTTCAAAAATATGTAAGAATAGAATCTGTAGAAAATTGAATGTAGTTGCTAAACTACTAGGTTTATTTTAAAGAAAGAAAAATCTATTTGGTGAAAATTTGAAATTTCAATGCAGTAGTACTTAAATTTCAGGGGAAAAATAAGTAGGTGTTTGTCTGACCACCCTAACCACAATAAAATGATAATTTTTTTTATAATATTTTAGACATAAGTAGAGGAATCATGTCCAGATGCGATGCATATTTTTTTGTAATTTTTTTTCCAAGTAAATAATTAATTCAGTGATTTTTTTTATTATAACTTTAAAAATATAAAACTCGTGATGTCCGACCAATCTTAACTTGGTCAAACTTCATGAAATTCAATTTTTATTTTTTAATCTTACAGTATGTAGCTACAGAATGTGGATGCATGCTTGATTCCAAAAATTTGATACCGCTAAAAGCTATAGATGTTTTTCAATCAGCCTATCAATCAGGGCTTTAGTCATAATTCAAATAGAAAATGAATAATAATTATTTATTAAATTCAAAGTAAAGCATAATTTATATTGGTGGAAAGCTAAGAATCTCCTTTAGAAACCCTTTTCATTTCATCAATTTTGGGTAAAAAAAATTCGCAGCCAATACCCTATAAATAACCATCATATTGCCACTTTTTGGCCCATCATGATCCTGCACATACCTAAAAAATGAGATCATCTACGCTAAATCAAAAACCTAAGATTTCCTCATGGAGGCATGTGCTTACTAGGGTGCTCCTACACCACTTTCCAAGTTTTCTCTCATTTCTTCTTCTTTTTAGCATTTTTCATTTGCTACTTTAAAGTAGTTGCTCACAATACAGTGTGTAGCAATTCCTTTAAAGTGGGGGCTTACATTGGCATTATTATTTTGCATTTATTTTATTTTTTCTTGGTTCTTATTGTAGCCTTCGTACTTCATATGATGTGTTTGTCACTTTGTGGATGGCATTGGGTGTGATGTCCTTCATGAGCATGATCTATTTTAGCATATTACATTCCTCTTCGTGGCTTGATGTGATGCACTGCATCCCCTAAGTTGCGAATTTTCTATTCTTTGATCAGTCCTCTCTTGGAGACATTAGACACAATGTTCCCTAAGTTAAAAACCTCGCATGAACTAAGAAAAACTCCTTTGAACATTGTTTGTATGCTACATTTTGCATTTTTTATATGGCCACCTTGCATAGCAGAACTTGCATGCCTGTAGTGCCATTGTGTTTGTTCATGAGCTCCAGGAATACAAATTTTTGCTTGCCTCATGAATCTCGAAATGTCATTTTATTTTGTGGTGCCTTATTAAAGTTATCAAGAGGTATAACTTTGGTATGGTTGAGCGGGAAGCCCATTCTAAGGCATAACTTTTCCCCATAGCCACATATGTGTGTGTGAGTGCATACCAGTCATGAGTGTATGTTTCTCAAATTTTGGGCCCTCTCACCTAGTAGATAGCCATGAGTTCCATCACCTCAGAGTGAGTATTCATTTTATTTCCGAACAAACAGCCTAGATCTGATCCATAACGACATGGACAAATGATCGAATCTTGATCTGACTCTCTTTTCTTTATCCTTTTATCTCTTTCATTCTTTTTCATAATTTTTATGTGTGTTCCTTTGTTCTTATGTTTGGTTTGCCATGGGATCTTGATCCTGGGGGCTTGATCACCCCTCTTGAGTTTTGTTGTCTCATCTTACTAGCATCAGTGCATTTGGATCCTTTTTGATATGCATGTTGGGCTACTTTAGTGTGAGTTTGAAGCAAGTTCATGCTCTCACTAAAGTGGGGGCTTAATGTGTCACCAAAAAATGTATAGTTGGACATTCTTACGCTCACTTGAGTCTTTCTTATGGACTTTGGCTTGATTTTTCCTAGATTTAATGTTGTAATGTGGTCAACACATTCACATTAGGTCTTGGGTCCTTGTGAATAATTAAGAATTCTAGGATGTCTTGTAAAAGTGTTGTGAAGTGTTGTAACCCACTTTCACACTTTTCTAGGAGCCTTTCATTATAATTCACTTAAATAACCCATTTTTATCACTTACCAAGCCTTATTTCAAAGTGTTGTAAAGAGTTGTAACAAACTCTCATACTTTTTTAGGCTTGTCATCAATAATTCAACCCTTTAGATTATGTTTAAATGACCCCTTAATGCACTTCCCAACCCTAATTAAGTGTATTTTTTAGAATATTCCCGTTAAACAACATTAAATACACTTCAATCCCTGGAACCCAGTAAAAATTTCCCTGGTGGGACCAAGTTGCCACCTGGGGCAACTTAGTCCCACTGGGCACAAAAATCAAAATAATTTTAATTTTCTAGTAGGATTTTATTCTCTTAACCTTAAGGTCAGCCTGTGATGTGTTATTTTTGGGAAATTTCTTAAAATCAAGTATAAAGGGTTTTCCCCTCATTTTTCATCTCCTAATGTCTTACAATATTCTAATTTATTTGGTGCATTTACTTAATCATTCTCAAGCATTATAAGCATTATCAGGCATCCATTGGAGCATCTTGTTGCACATCTTTAGATTTCAACATCAAGGGTTTGGTGAGTTGTAGCATTGCACATTGTTCATTCATCATTCTCTCCTTATTTCATTTCATTTTCAAGGGTTTGATTACCAAACTGGGTTTTGACCAAGGAAAACCCTTATTCTCTAACCCTTAACCCTTTTCCCCCTCTTTGTATGTGTGTTTTGCAGGTCTTGTATGCAAATTTGTCAAAGAGGAAAGCATCAAAAAGGTGTTGTCAACTCATCAAAGTCATTCAAGACAACAAATCCCTAATTGAAGCTTGGCGACATCTTTCAGCCTGTTTTCTGTAGAATCTGAACCAGACACCTATCAGGAAAGGAAGTGCAAGAAAAAGGCCATAGATTCCTACCCCGAATTTCCTAAGATTCCTAGGTAGACTAAGTCACCATTTGTGGTGAATTAGTCCCACTTCTAGGCCTAAAAAGTTTTTTCTGTATTTCTAGACACCCATTTAGCAGAAACCTGTTCTGGCAGAATATCCTCGAAACAGGACTAAGTCACCGAGTTTGGTGTAAGTTTCCTAGTGGGCTTCAACAACAAAATCTATAGGATTTCAAAGCCTCTATGCATCACATTTTAGTTCCCAAGTGCACCACTCTAGTCTTGTTCATTTCTATTATTGTTTACTTGCATTCTTAGGTCATTTTGCATACATCACTATGTTTTCAAACAACTTGCATATCTTAGGTTTTGCATTAATATTCATTATATTTTATCATTTCTTTGTATTTAGGTCATAAAGATAGCTTTCAAGATCATTTCCAAGGAATTCAAGGGTATATTCTTCATCATTTGTTGCAGCAGTTCAAGATCCATAATCATCTCAAGCATATCAAGCATCAATCATGTTATTGAGCTAGTGTTGTGATGTAGCATTGAAGATCCAAGATCAAACATTGTTCTACACCTATTGTCAAGATCAAGATCTACATCCTTCATGGTCATTTCTTGTCGAGATGCATATTTACAAGACATCACTTACAAGAAATCATTCAAGGTATCATTGTTCATGTTTCATATCCTATGTTTTATGTTTCATGTCCTTGTTTCATTGTTTCATCATTTGGTTTAATTACCTAAAAGGGGTTTGACCAAGGCAAGCACCTATTCCCTAACAATCAACACTTTTTCTCTCATTCTTTGTGTAATCACAGGTCTAGGTGCTTTGAAGACTTGAAGGACCATTGAATATTAGGTTGCAAGATTGTTGGAGTTGTCCACCTATTTGGAAGGTCATAATTTTCATTAAATAGTCATCTACAACTTTCAAATCATAGTCTTGGATCCATAAACCTAGAGAAATAGATTGAGCAGACTGAGAGGTGCAAATTTGAACTTTGAAGTTCCAGAAAATCTAAACTGGTAGGTGTTTTTTTAGAAATTATTGCATATTCAAATACACTTTTCTCTAAAACCCACTCATGTGCAAAAATCCAAAACTAGGACTGATTCACCCATAATGGTCTATAAGTCCCACTAGGTCAAAAAGTCAAAATTTCCAGCATTTCAGAGCTCCTTCCAACTTTCTCTAGATTCCCAATTACACACATTCTGTTCTATAGCTTTCTATTTTCTTCTTCTTGCATTTCTAGGACATTTAAATCAAGCTTGCGTCATATTAGGTTTTTACATTTCATCTTGCATTTCATTAACTTTTCCAAGTCTAAACTTGGTAATGAACCCCTCTTTTAATCTAAAATCATACCCTAGGATAGTCCCTTAGTAGATCTCTTACCTTTATTCCACTCTTCATTTGAGATCTCTAGGACATCCTTGAATGTTAGTTGGAGAAAAGTGGTGTTCTGTGTCCAAAACCATAAACCATCCATTTTTCAACTAAACATTTTGGTGAACCCAACTTATAAAATACCTTCTTTACTAATTTGGAGTCCATCATCATACATAGATGACATCTTTTAGCAAATTTCATGGTGTGATTTTTTTTTTTCTTGTGATGTGTCCTCTTCTTGGTGGTGTCATTGGGTTTGATGCTGAGAGTATACGATCTACTATGATGGCATGATGCAAATGAGGCATCCCATGGGCGACGATCTGACACCTTTGACTTGTCCTCTCTTGGAGACATAAGGCACAATGCTCCCTAAGAGGAAGACCATTACATGAACAAAGCAAGATCCTCTTTATCAAAATTTTTACATGACAAAAGCATTTACGAAAAAAATTACATTGTGGTGCCTTATCAAAGTTATCGAGAGGATAACTTTGGTATGGCTAGTATGATGTGAAGATGACACACTGGCTTGACTTTCTCATTATACGGTGGGAAGCCGACACACTGGCATGACTTTCTCACTAAACAACTTCTTTGGGACAACTCACCTTGCAGATGACCTGATTTTTCTTAGCCCCAGAGTGAGCGCATTCTTGTCGAAGCTTGATCCACCTCATTTTTATTTTTACTCATTTTTCTTTCTTTTAGTTATTGACATTGCATGCCCATGTATCCTATTTTGTTGAATATTATACACCTTGTACATGTCCTTTCGTGCTTATGTCAGTTTGAGTTAGGATCTTAGATCCTAGGGGCTTGACTGCCTCCTCGATTTTTGTTATCCTATACCATCCACACTAGTACAATTGGACCCCTCTTGAATGTCTACGTTAGTGTGAGTTTGAAGAAAGGTCATCATCTCACTAAAGTAGGTGGTAAATGTAGTGTCAAAAAATATTTTTGTGTGCATTTTCACACTTGACTTGTGAATAATTAATGATAAATTAGATTTAATATCGCCTTGATCTAGTGTTGTAGTGTATTTATTTACACTTTCACATTGGATTTAGAGCCATTCTAAGCCAAATAGACCCAATTTTTCCTTAATTTAATGTTGTAGTGTATTTATTTATACTTTCACATTGGATTTTGAGCCCTATTACATTTATGACCTTTATATCATTATTAATAGGCCCCTATGCCCCTATATTATGCATCCCAAGGCATATTTTCATCAAAAACCCAACAAAATCAACCAATCAACTTAATTTACACACTCCCTGACATTCTAGCAAGTGAAATAGCCCATATGGGACCCATTCACCACTTTGGGAGAAATGAGTCCCATCCAGGTGGGACTCATTCACCCAGCTTGGTGAATGAGTCCCATTTAGCCTATTTTTGAAGTTTGAGTAGGAAAATTTGGATTTTAAGTTCGAATTTCTTCTATGTAGGCCTTTGGGATCAAATTAATGGTCATTTGAATGCATTTCCTATATAATCAATCTTTCAAATAATTATTTCATCAAGCATTCATGTTATCATATCAAGCACTCAAGAGTTAAGCACTCCAAGTCTTCACAAGGTCATCAAGATAGCTTTCAAGATCCTTTTTAAGGCATTCAAGGGATCTTCATCAATTGTTGTAGTAATTCAAGATCCATCATCATTTCAAGAATATCAAGCATCAAGCATGTTATTGAGCTAGTGTTGTGATGTAGCATTTAATATCCAAGATCAAGATCTACATCCTTCATGGCCATTTCATGTTGAGTTTTAGATTTACAAGACATCACTTACAAGAAATCATTCAAGGTATCATTGTTCATGTTTCATATCCTATGTTTCATGTTTCATGTCCTTTTTTCATTGTTTCATCTTTTGGTTTAATTACCTAAAAGGGGTTTGACCACAGAAAATCCATATTCCCTAACAATCAACATTTTTTCTCTCTTTCTTTATGTAATCGCAGGTCTAGGTGCTTTGAAGACTTGAAGGATCATTGAAAATTAGGTTGCAAGCTTGTTGGAGTTGTCCCCCTATTTGTAAGGATTTCATTAAATGGTCATCTATAGCCTCGAAATTGGAGTCTCAGATCTGGAAATGTGGAGAAGTAGATTAAGTAGACTTAGAGGTGTAGATCAGAGCTTTGAAGTTCTGAAAAATTTAAATCGGGATCATTCACCACAAGTGGCAAATGAGTCCCACTATAGGTTTTTTTCAAAAATTCTTATTGAGTTAGATACCCTTTTTCCTAAAACATGCTCCTGTTCAAAAATCTAGAATTGGGATTGGTTCACCCACAATGGCGAATGAGTCCCACTAGGTCAAAAATTCAAAATTTCCAACATTTTGGAGCTCCTTCCAACTTTCTTCAGATTCCCAGGTACACACATTTTGTTCTGTAGCTTTCTATTTTATTCTTCTTGGATTTCTAGGTCATTTAAATCAAGCTTGTGTCATATTAGGGATTTACATTTCATCTTACATTTCACTATCTTTTCCAAGTCTAAACTTGGTGGTGAACCCCTCTTGTAATCTAAAATCATACCTTAGGACAGTCCCTTAGTAGATCTCTTATGTTTATTCCACTCTTAGGTTGAGATCTCTAGGACATCCTTGAATGTTAGTTGGAGAAAAGTGGTGTTCTATGTCCAAAACCATAAACCATCCATTTTTCAACTAAACATTTTGGTGAACCCAACTTATAAAATACCTTCTTTACTAATTTGGAGTCCATCATCATACATAGATGACATCTTTTAGCAAATTTCATGGTGTGATTTTTTTTTTTTCTTGTGATGTGTCCTCTTCTTGGTGGTGTCATTGGGTTTGATGCTGAGAGTATACGATCTACTATGATGGCATGATGCAAATGAGGCATCCCATGGGCAACGATCTGACACCTTTGACTTGTCCTCTCTTGGAGACATAAGGCACAATGCTCCCTAAGAGGAAGACCATTACATGAACAAAGCAAGATCCTCTTTATCAAAATTTTTACATGACAAAAGCATTTACGAAAAAAATTACATTGTGGTGCCTTATCAAAGTTATCGGGAGGATAATTTTGGTATGGTTAGTATGATGGGAAGCTGACACACTAGCATGAATTTCTCATTATACAATGGGAAGCTGACACATTAGCATGAATTTCTCACTAAACCACTTCTTTGGGACAACTCACCTCGTGGATGACCTGATGTTCTGTGGCCCTAGAGTGAGTGCATCCTTGCCAAAGCTTCATCGACCTCATTTTTATTTTTACTCATTTTTATTTCTTTTAGTTATTGACATTGCATGTCCATGTATCTTTTTTTGCTTCATATTATACACCTTGTGTGTGTCCTTTTGTCCTTATGTTAGTTTGACATAGGATCTTGGATCCTACCCGGGCTTGACCACGTCTTCGATCTTTGTTATCCTAGACCATCCACACTGGTATGATTGGAACCCTCTTGAATGTCTACTTTAGTGTGATTTTGAAGCAAGTTCATCCTCTCACTAAAGTAGGGGCTAAATGTAGTGTCAAAAATATCATCGTGTACATTTTCACACTTGACTTGGGAATAATTAACGATAAATTGGACTTGATATCACCTTGATCTTGTGTTGTGAGGTGTTTTACACATCCACACTAGGTATTGGGACCTTTTTAAGCTAAATTAACTTAACTTCTCCCTAATTTAATGTTGTAAAATGTATTTATTTACACTTTTGATTGGTGGAAAAATGGATATCTAGAAATGTCACTCTTTCTCCAACCAAATCACTCAATAATGTCCTAGGAGTCCCTATTGGATTGACTAACAACCTCACAAGGTAAGTTAATTCACAATGAGGACCTAGGAAGGGCATTCTTTTAGCTTTAAATGGGTTCACTACCAAGAAAAAGCTTGGAAAAGACACTTTAACATTCAACTCACAAAACCTAGTAATGCAAGCCAAATAATGAGTGCAAATGATGAAATTAAGCTACACCAAGTTAGGGTATGTGTACCTAGGAATTCTAGAAATATAATAAGGATTCTAGAAATGTAAAAATGCTATCAAAAAGTGTTGTGGACGACTAAGATACCTAGAGTGGCATATTAGTCTCGCTACTATTTTTTAGGGAAAATACGGAGTCTTCGAATGTCAGAATCGGATTTGGAGGAATCTCTAAAACAATATGTCTGGGATGACTAAGATGCCCAAGGTGGCATATTAGTCCCTTTCTAAATTTCTGCAAACTATGAATGTGATCTTGAGCTCCAAGGTTTGCACTTGCTTCTCCTCAGATCTGAGGTCCTGAAACTTCTGGATCTGACCTATAGGTGAGTTTCTGTGAAGATGACAACTTTGGCAATGCAACTTTGCAACTTTTACAATCTTTCACTTTAAAGGATCTTCAAGACTTCAACCTAAATTTGTAATCACAAATATGTAAAATGGGAAAAACTTGTTGATTGTTAGTAAATGGGAGTTTTCCTTGGTCAAACCCCTTATTGGTAATTAAACCTTGAAATTAAATAGAAACAATGAAGGAAATGGTGAATGAACAACATGCAATACTACAACTCACCAAACCCTTATAAAGTCTGCAAACTTGTGTGCAATGGCTGTAATGGATATGGATCATGACCCAAAGGAATGATCTTAAATTGCTTGCTTGAATGAAAACCCTACATCACAAATGTTAGCACAACAACACACATGATGAAAGAATCTCTTTGATATGATGCTTCAATCTTGATAATGGCTCCAAATGCTTGACAAATCTGCTCTTGAATGATTGAATGCTTGGATTGCTTGAATGCTTGTTAGCTTATTGGGAGAAAATAAGAGAAGGAACCTTGTATTTATACTTATTCTTAATATCTTGAAATTACATCACACCAAGCCGATATATGAATTCATTAAATAAAGGAGGCTCAATCTTGCAAGAATTTGAAATTAAATCCCAAAAATGACTCAAGGAGGACTAAGATGCCCTAGGTGGTATCTTAGTCCCAAGCCATGAAACTTGGTGCACAAACATCAAAAAGGGGCCAAATTAAGATGCCTCAAAATCAAGGTCCCGGCCTTTGAGGGACAAAGACACCCTATGTGGTGTTTTAGTCCTGACCCAAAATTTAGGGACACATAGATGGAGTCATTAAATGATCATTTATCTTTTGATGTTTTTCGGGATTAGCTAGAAGAAAGATATAATTCATAGGGCTTGTAGATGCAAAATAGGTCCGATTAAGCCATAAAGAAGCATAAATAAGGTAAGGTGGGCCTAAACAAGTGTGAAAATGTAAGGGTATGCATTTTACTACATTACGTTTAGCCCCCACTTTAGTGAGAGGATGAACTTGCTTCAAACTCACACTAAAGTAGCCAACCACACAATGAAGAGGGGTTCAAAAGTACAGATGCTAGTAAGATATGATGACAACGATCAAGAGGGATGATCAAGCCCCTAGGATCGAGATCCTATGGAAAACCAACATGAGCCTAAAGGAACACACATGTAGATGATATATGAAGCCATAATCATATCACAAACATACACCATCAAAGGCAAGGAAAAAAGGAAAAAGAAAAAGGAAAACTGCAACAAATCAAGCTTCGATTGGTCCTCCAATGCGGTGGACCGGGTCTAGGCTAAAAGAGGTTTACAAGTGGAATGTGTTGTCCACTATGCAAAAAAAACACATGCTCTGAGACAGCTTGATGGATTTAATCAGAACCATTATGTAAGACAGTGTGTCTTCCTTTGGGCAGTAAGCCTATTTTGTATTTGAGCATTGAGGTCTAGGAAGTGTGCTTGAATGCATGTGCATTCCCCATTCATAATTCCTTTTACTTTTAACAAGGTATAATCTCGTGGACTGACCTCCACTGTGGTTTTTCCCCTAACAGGTTTTCCACATAAAAATCTTGTACTTATGTGTGATTCTGATGTGTTGTTCATTTATGCTTTCATGATTAATGATCAGATCTAAGAATAAGGTTAATAAGTTGAATAAGTTTGAAATTCGATGACAACTAATTCACCCCCATCTCTCAGTTGTCTGCCCTTATGTTTCCAACAATTGGTATCAGAGCTTGTGGTTCCTTGGAAGAAGTTTAACAACTTGAGGTGATCTGGGATGGCAACTTATAAGAAGGACAGTCCTAGATTTGATGGAACAAATTATTCTTTATGGAAGACTCAAATGGAGTGCCATATGAGATGCATTGGTAAGCCCTACTGGAGCATTACAAAAAACATATGTTATGCTAATGTGAAGATTGCTAAGCTACAAAGTTTGAAAGGGAAATATGAAAATTTGAAAATAGTTGATGATGAAAATGCTACTACTTTCATGCAAAGAGTGAATGAACTTGTGTGTGGTATCAAATATGTTGGTGGATAGATAGATGAATCAGAAATTGTTGCTAAAGTGCTTAGATCCTTGTTTGATTCTTACAAAGTCAATAACAATGCTATTGAAGAGCTCCGAACTATAACAAATGTTACCAGAGATATGTTGATTGGTAAGCTTACTGCTTTTGAGTTGAGTGAATTTGGTGATGCACTTCCTAAGGTTGAATCTGCATTCAAGGCCACTACTTCTAGAAGGGATAGACAAAGATATGATTTGGGTGAAAGTTCATCTAGAAATACATTCAAGTATGATGATGAAATGAGACAACTCAATGAAGAAGAAAGAGAGCTTGAAGAACTTGAAGCATTGATTGTGAAAAGAGAAGCCAAAGGGCAAAGTAAGTATAATGGAAAATTTCCTATTAAATGTTTATCTTGCAATAAGATAGGTCATTTTGCATCAAGGTGTCTTGAGAGAGTTTCCAAGCCAAGATTTAACAAGCATAAATTCCAAAAGAAGTGTTACTATGTTGCTAATGAAGGTGTGACATATGATGAATCTGACAAAGGAAATGCAAGTGAAGATGAATTTGTGTTTATTTCTATCAAGGAAAATAATCCTGTGTCTACTGAATCTGTTGGTTTTACAAATGTGGAGATAGCCCTAGATGCTCAAGTTGAAGAGAAAGATGAATGGGTAATTGATAGTGGTTGTTCTCATCATATGATAGGAGATAAAAGTAAGTTTGTGAATATGGAAAAGTATGATGGTGGTGTTGTGATATTTGGTGATAATACAACTGGTGTGATCCATGGAAGAGGATGCATTTCTCTTGATGGTAAGCATAATACTGATGATGTCTTGTATGTTGAAGGTTTGAAGCATAATATTTGAAGTGTTGGACAGGTGGTTGGTAAGGGATACAATCTTCAGTTCATGGATGGTAAGTGCAAAATATTGGGAAATTCTAGAAATGTGATTGCATCAGGTACAAAAACAAAAGGTAATATTTTCCACCTAAGTGTTGCTAGTAAAAGTTGTTTGATTGCTCAAATTGATGAAAGTTGGTTGTGGCATACGAGAATGTGTCATATTAACTTTGATAATATTGTCAAGATAAGTTCCACTAAGGCTGTGAGAGATCTTCCTAAGCTGATGAAACCTACTAATGCCATATGCAAAGAATGTTAGTTAGGAAAGCAAATAAGAATTTCATTTCAAAGTAAAAAAAAAATTCAAATGGATTGTTGGATCTTGTGCATACTGATTTGTGTGGTCCTGCTAGAACTAGAAGTTTACAAGGATACAGGTACTTCATGTAGATTATTGATGACTATTCAAGGATGATGTGGGCTACTTTATTAAGGGAGAAATCTTAAGCTCTAGAAAATTTCAAGATCTTTAAGGCTATGGTTGAGATAGAGACAAGTTTGAAGATTAAGTGTCTGAGATCAGATAGAGTTGGTGAATTCACTTTCGGTGAGTTTAATTCTTTTTGTGAAGAGCATGGAATAAAGAGATAGTTATCTGCACCTCATACCCCTCAACAAAATGGAGTTGTGGAAAGGAAGAACAAAATAGTTGTAGATGTTGCTAGAACCATGATGTTGGAAGGAAATGTACCTCATATCTACTAGAGAGAAGTTGTGAGTACTGTAGTGTATACACTTAACTAGGTACAAATCAAAGGTGATATTGGTAAGATTCATTTTGAGTTATGGATTGGTCAAAAACCTACTGTTAGATATTTCAAGATCTTTGGAAGCAAGTGTTATATCAAAAGAGATGAAGATATAGGAAATTTTGATGCTAGGAGTGATGAATGAATCTTTCTAGGTTATGCTACTAAACGTAAGGGCTGTCGGTGTTACAAAAAGAGATTGAAGAAAATGGTTGAAAGTGAAAATGTTAAGGTTGATGAAGACTTTGGTACACTATCCAAAACCTGTGGATATGATTTTGATGATCAAAATGATAGTACAAACAAAGGTCAAACTTCAAGTCAAGTCCAAATCATTCCAGTGAATCAAGAAGATCAAGAGGAAGGAGAAACTAGTGGAAGAACAGAAGAGAGATCATAAGAGCTTGAAGTTTAAGAACATTCTAAGAAGACTTTGAGGTATGTAAGGTTGAATCATTCAAAAGATCAAATTATTGGTGATAATAACAAAGGTGTCCAGAATAGGAGAAAGATTGCAGAAGAATATTGTTTGATTTCAAAGATTGAGCCTAACAATGTGAATGCAGCATGCAAAGATGAACATTGGGTTGAAGCAATGAAAGAGGAACTACAAAAAATTGAAAAGAATGATACATGGATTCTTGTTCCCAAACCTAAGGATAAGAATGTAATTGGAACTAAATGGGTCTTTAGAAACAAACTGAATGAACAAGGTGAAGTGGTTAGAAACAAAGCAAGACTGGTATGTAAGGGATATGCATAGATGAAAGCTATTGATTTTGAAGAAACCTTTGCCCCTATTGCTAGAATTGAAGCTGTGAGATTGTTTCTTGCTTATGCTGCTTACAAAGACTACAAAGTTTATCAAATGGATGTCAAGTTTGCTTTTCTAAATGGAAATTTGGAAGAAGAATTGTATGTTGAACAACCTGATGGATTCCAGTTGACTGATCAAGGAGATATGGTTTCCCGATTGAAGAAAGCATTGTATGGACTCAAACAAGCCCCTAGAGCATGGTATGCTAGATTGGATAAGTACTTTGTGAAGCTTGGATTTAATAAAGGTACTACTGATAGTAGTTTTTATTTCAAGAATGATGATAAAGATTTGATTGTGGAAGTTTTTGTTGATGATATCATATTTGGAGGAGATGGTAGCTTGCATATGAAGTTTGCTACTGAGATGCATAATGAGTTTGAGATGTCAATGATTGGAGAGATGAAATTCTTATTGGGATTGCAAATTACTCAGTTAGATAAAGGGATCTTTATATCTCAATCCAAGTATGTGAAAGAATTGTTGAAGAAATTTGGTATGGAAGATTCAAAGCCAGTTGGTACACCTATGGTGACCGGATGCAAGTTGGCAACTGATGGTGATTCTTTGAAGGAAAATCAGACTAGATACAAATCGATGATTGGTGGATTGCTTTATTTGACTCAAGCTAGGCATGATATCATGAATGTTGTATGTATTGATGCTAGATTTCAAGTTGATCCTAAAGAATCTCATGTGACTACTGTGAAGAGGATTTTCAGATACTTGAAGGGGACAATTGATTTTGGTTTATGTTATCCTAAAGATGATGATCTTACTTTAAGTGCCTTTACTAATGTTGATTGGGCAGGAGATGCGAATGAAAAAAAAATACTAGTGGTGGAGCATTTTTCTTGGGAAAGAAGTTGATTTCATGGTTAAGAAAAAAACATAATGCTATTTCTTTATCTACTGCAAAGGCAGAATACATTGATGTTGCTAATAATTATACTCAAGTACTGTGGATGAAATGGATGTTAAAGGATATCAAAGTTGTGTATGATGAGCCTATTGCTATATTCTATGATAACTCAAGTGCTATTAACATTTCTAAGAATCTGGTGTTGCATTCCAAGACCAAGCATATATCTATCAAGTTTCACTTTTTGAGAGAGAAAGTAAGTGAAAAGGAAGTCAGATTGGAGTATGTGCCTACTAGGGAGCAGATTGCAGACATATTTACCAAGTCATTGCCTAAGGATGCTTTTGAGTATCTCAGAGGGAAGTTAGGGGTGATTACCCCTCCTAATCAGAACTAAGGATGCATTGATTCAAATCAATCCATGCATTTCATGATCATATTTCAATCCGGATTGATGTTGTGTTGCTTGCTACTCAGGGGGAGTAGTCAGATGTTCAGAAGTTTAGGTGTTTAGATATGTGGTTTAGAGCTTGTATAGAAGAAATATTTTCCATTAATGTCAAAGGGGGAGAAGAGCAATGTGAAAAACCTTTGTGGGGAGAAGAGTTGAGGAAAGAAGAGTAAGAACCTTAGGGGGAGTAAGCATAGTTGTGTTGATGGTCTTTTTAACATCATCTGTTGCCATCAATTCCAAAGGGGGATATTGTTGAATGCTGTATTTTGTTACTAATATGTTGTTTTCATTGATGTCAACACTATTAGCATTGTTGCATTAGAAGCTATATATGTCGAGGATATTGAGAAAATTGTAATAAGTGCTACAGGTTGTCATTGGTGAAGTGAAGTTCTTTCTATCAGTGTGATCAATACATTGTTTTCCAAAGGTTGTGGACTAAAGGGTTTCTTTTTGAGTATATCTAGTTTATCCACGTCAATTTTTAGAGATCTGCATGAAGATTTGATTGAGTTATGAAGATTTATATTCTGACATTTTTTTGTTACTTCAGTTTGTGTTCCTGAATGAAGATCATGTGATTCCAGTAAGTTCAATTGTTGCGGATGCTTCTCTGATGTTTCGTGATTCTTGTGGATGTTTCTAGTTTGTTCTCTATCTATGTTGCACATCTACATTGATCGTTGTGCTCGTGATCCAAGATTTTCTCTTGTGTGTTCATTTTTTTCATGTTCTTGGCCGACAAGGTGTTGAAGCATGTTGTGGATCTTCGAGGATTAATTAATTAAAGTGGTTCATGTTTTAGGATGTTATTTTCAGTCTTCACTATGTTGTGGCCTAGCATTTTTGATTCACATGAATAATCTTTATTGATTTGGGTTGACTGTTTATATTCATTTTATTATTTCTTTGGAGTCAACTTATAGCGATGTAATTTCTTATTGTGGATATATAAGATTGATTTTTTTTTATCATTTGAAGGCATGTATGTGTTTGTGTGCGAAGTGTAAGAGTCTTGTGTGCGAATAAAGTTTAGATCATTCGAAGGAAGAGCAAAGTGAGAAGAAAAGTGAAGAAGAGTGAAGAAGTGTTCATGTGCTTAACCGGAACTGTAACCAAGCATTAGAAGATGCTGCTTTTCTCAGTTCAAAGTTTGATGGGTTTAACCAAAACCTTTCTGTAAGACAGTGTTTCTTCCTTTGGGCAGTAAGCCTATTTTGTATTTGGGCAGTGAGCTCCAGGCAGTGTGTCTGAATGCATGTGCATTCCCCATTCATAATTCCTTATACTTTTAATAGGGTATAATCTTGTGGAATGACCTCCATTGTGGTTTTTCCCCTAACAGGGTTTCTACATAAAAATCTTGGTGTTATATGTGATTCTGATGTGTTGTTCATTTATGCTTTCATGATTAATGATTAGATATGAGAATAAGGTTAATAAGTTGAATAAGTTTGAAATTCAGTGACAACTGATTTAGCCCCCACTCTTAGTTGTCTGCCCTTGTGTTTCCAACACCCCAATCACCATCTAATAGCTTCATGATTTCTTCACTATGTTTTTCTTTGTCTTTTTGTTGCACAAGTTCCACTTGTGTAGTTGGTGTTATTTTTTTCAAAGGATTTTCTTTATCTTTCTCAATGTTCAAACAACTATATGGTTCAGGATCGATTTCAATTGTATAAAATTTGTTGTTATAGACATATTTCATGATACGATGAAGGGTAGAGGGCACAACATGCATCTCATAAATCCATAGTCTACCTAAAAGAAGATTATATGAAAGATCATCATGCATAACATGGATCGGGGTTTGTAATGTAACTTTTTCAACTTTGATAGGTAATGTAATCACTCCAAGTGGTCATTTTCTCATGTTATCAAAGCCATTAATAGATAAAGAGGCAGGTTGAATTTTTGAATTATCAACACCAAGCTTATCCAAAAGGTTCACACTACACACATTTAAGGCTGAGCCATTGTCAACAAGGGTTCACTTTATCCCTATCATCTTTTATTGAGCTACTATCATACAAGCATCATATTGTTTTTGCACTTCCAAAGGGGGGAGTTCACTTTGGTGGAAAACAATGTCAACATTTATTCCTTGAATCATGGTTGTTATGTCATTTGGGTTTGTACTAGAGGGAACCACAACTTGTTACAAGGTTGTTTGAAGCATAGTGTGATAATTAGGTGAATTATGGATTAGGTCCCATAGGGATATCTTTGCAAGAGTATTCTTAAGTTGTTCAACAAGATCATACTCCTTTCCACTATTCGAAGGAAAACGAGGGGCACTAGGTAAGATAGGATTAGGAAATGGGAGAGATGTTGAAGGTGTTTGTCTTGGTTGTGGATTGTTCCTAGTGTTATATGTATGAGCAACGATATTGTAACTCGGTTGCTGAAAAACATTGTGTTCAGGTGGTTTGAGGATAAGGATAGGTTTGTTTTGAACTTGTAGTTTGTGAGAGGGTAGATAAATGATAATTTTAGGCTCAGGAGAGTACTCCAATGGGTATCTAATGTGCATAACCTTAGAAGAATTATCCTCATTTTCGTAATCTATTAGTGAAGAGGAATCTAATGTTACTTCATCATCTTCATCTGGGTATGTGTAGGATCATGATGGGCCAAAAAGTGGCAATATTATGGGTATTTGTAGGGTATGTGGCTGACGACTTTTTTTTTACCCAAAATTGATGAAATAAAAAGGGTTTTTAGAGGATATTCTCAGCTTTCCACCAATATAATTATGCTTTAATTTGAATTTAATAAATAATTATTATTCATTTTCTATTAGAATTACGACTAAAGTCCTGATCAATAGGCTGATTGAAAACATCTATAACTTTCAAATGGTATCACATTTTTTGAATCCAAAACATGTGTCACATTCTATGCTTCACATACTATAGGATTAAAAAAAAAAATTAAATTTCATGAATTTTTGACCAAGTTAAGGTGGTCAGACATATGAGTTTTTATATTTTTTAAAAGTTGTAATAAAAAATTCATAATTAATTATTTACTTGGAAACAAATTACAAAAAATATGCATCACATCTAGACATGATTCCTCTACATATATATAAAATATTATTAAAAAATATTATCATTTTATTATGGTTAGGGTGGTCAGACAGACACCTACTTCTTATTTTTTCCCTGAAATTTAAGTACTACTGCATTGAAATTTCAAATTTTTAGCAAATAGATTTTATTTATTTTTAAATAAACCTAGTAGTTTAGAAACAACATTCAATTTTCTACAAATTTTTTTCTTACATATTTTTGAAATAATATAGATAACTTATTCAAAAAATTTCATCAAGTTGCCTAACACTGATTTTTTCTAAATTTTTTGCCACTTAAGGGCTTGTTTTTTCCATGATGATCCTACACATACCCATCTAAGGAATTACTATTGTCAATGTACTCATTTTCTTGCACCATGGTATCTTCCCTAGTGGGAGATTTTTTAGGAGAACTACAAATAAAATGTTCTTGATATTCAAGGATTGGTTCTTCTAAAATGACTTCATCACAAGTAAGGGAGTTATCAATGGTTGAATTGTTTTGTTCATCATTAGTGAGGATATTAGAAGAAGGCTTTGTTTCATTGTTATGATTGTTTAGAACTTTATCATTTTTCTCAAAGGTCACATTATCTTGTGCCCTAATTTCTACCTTAGTAGAATAGCTTTTAGGAGAGTGACAAACAAGAGGTTCATCACATTTTGCAATTAGATGTTGTAAAGAAGCTTCATCACAAATAGGAGAAACATCAAGGGAAGGACAACTATGATTTTCATGTGTACCAATGATTGGATCCTCTTGTTCAAATAGACCCTTCCAAATGTTAGGAACATTAGGAAGGAGAGAAATAATGTTGTAACTCTCAATCATTGGATCTCTTGATACCAATATATCCTCCTCACAAATGTGTTTTTTATCATTATTCATGATTGTATCCTTATTCACTAAAGAATTTTCACAAATAGAGGAGGTGTTGGGGGATGAATGGAGACTAAGTAAAGTGGTGGAAATGAATTCATCTTCTATTGTTATACTATCTTCCCAAGGAGAATGAGGAGAAGGGAAAATAATACCTTCATGATTCTCAACGATTGTACCTTCTTTCGCCAAGATACCTTCATAACTAAAAGGAGAGGTATCAGGAGAAGTACAATTGTTATCATCATGGTTATCTATGTTTGTATTATCTTCTATCACATCATCCTCACAAATAGGAGAGATAGGAGGGGGTATAAGTTTAAGGAAAATGTTGACATTTTCACTCTATTGCACTAAGAGACTCTCATAGCTAGGGAATGCATTGAATGAATGACTAACATGATTATTGACTAAATTTTTCTTTGCAAACTTGTAGAAGACCAAAGCTAAATCAATGTAAATGAAAATCAAACACATATTAATAAGACATTAAATCAAGAAAAGCTAAAAAAAAAAATAGAATAAGCAAACCGTTACTGTACCTTCCCCGAAATCAGCTTATCTTTCTCTAACTCCAGCGTTTTGTTGTTTTCCCAATGGCTCTAAGATCAACAGATCAAGCTCAACAAAATGGACAGCTGAAGAACAAGATTTGAAAATGCACACTATGCTAAATGCAAGGCTATGCTAAGATGAAAGTATTGTTGTGATGCTAAAAGGTTGTGATTGCATAAGTTGATTGCGTGTATGCGTAGGTACGTGTAGGTAACCAAAGCTTGGATTTGCATTGGCATTTATAGAGTTTCAGAAAGGATTTGATTGGCTGATTCGATTAACGGCCCGGATTAAGCTTGTTCATATGGACGGTGGAGGATTTTTGAAAGTGGAGAGGAAGATGGAAGGTTTCCCTTTTCCTTCAATTTTCGTCATTGAGATTCAAAGGGAAATTTCTATTTCGAAGAATGAGTTTAGCATGAGTTAGAATAAAATAAAATAAATTTATTTAATTTGGAAGTGAAGACGGATATGGAAACTCGCATAATTAAATAAATCATATTTAATTATGTTTTAGAAATGAATTTAGAGTGAGGAAAATATTAAATAAAATATTTAATATTTAATTTGATTATGGGATGAAGAGAATATTCCATTATTTAAATATTCAAATATTCAAACTTTAGAATGATATGATAATTAAAATAAATAATCGTAATTATTTAATTTAATTAAGAGGAATGTGGGAAATGTCAATAATTAAATAAAATTATTTATTTAATTAAGGTAGAAGAATTAGAAAATGAACGATATAAATAAATAATTAAATTTATTTATATGTAGATGACTTTAGGAAAATTAATTAAATAAATCATATTTAATTAATTAACAAGCTTAATCATGACTATTTTTAGACGTATACATTTTGCCCCTCTTTGAAGTGATGTGTAAAACACATTGCTTCAAAGAAAATAAAATAAAAATTTTGCCTCTGGGTGAAGCCGTAATAGTGGTTTACAATTTGATGGAGGAAGGAAAATTGAGAAAAAATGACCCCATGGAAAAAAAATTGGTTTAGGGGTTCGCATGAACCTACATGTTCAACTGAACCATAAAGGGGTTTGACCGAACTAGGGTTCGAGCGAACCCATTAACTATTGGGCCCACATTTCCTGCCCAAAAAACAAAGGAAAAATTCATATTAGTGGGGGTTCGAATGAACCCTAGTTCGCTAGAAGAACCCCCCTGGTTCTAGCGAACCCCCTTTTTCCCTAATTTTTTAATTTGTTCACACAAAAAACCTAAAATTTTACACTTTCAAGCTCCGGTTGGGGATGAAAATGGGGGAATATTTAGAAACCAAACTTGGAATCGAGTAGCCTTCAGAACGAGCTATCCAATGAATATAATTTTAGTATGTTTTGGTTTTATTATCTATCTATTTTTTAAGTTTTATTAAATATAGGTTTTTCAATGAAAATAAAAATCTTTGTTCTGTACAAGTGGAAAAATAGAAGATTATCAAAAAAAAAATTAAAAATATGAGTGCACCAGATATTGGAGTCCTTGATCCAACAAAAAAAAAAGGAATTTTGATACATATAGTAAAAGTTATCGTTGCTCTGAGTTCTAGCTATGTCTGAATTGTCATTTTGATTGACTTGAAACTTGATTAAGAAAAAATATTCAATAAAAACTATCTAACCAAGTGAAAGCACTAGATATCAGAGTTAGGAAATCTAAATTTGTAAGAATTGGAATTTTATCCTTCATGGAAAAAAAAAAGTTATGCATTATACGATTTAATAGCGTCCTTTTTAAAAATATTGTTTTTGAAAAAACAATTTTTGTGAAGATGGAAAGAGATTGCAATCACGATTCCAAAATTGAAAAAATATTTTTAGAATCTACAGACAAAATATGACAAGACTCTAGTTTACATCATCTTCAAATTCCTTACGGTTTAATCGCTATAGGTGCCCAAATGTGGAGATTGTGTTAAAAAAAAAATATCAGTGTCCAGTTAGGCCAAAAAGTGTAAACCACTATTGTGGGATCACCCCTCTGATATGGTTTTTATATTTTTGCTGATGATGCCCCCTCGAGAGGTAAAATACGGATGAGAGAGAGAATGATTTAGCTCTCGACAAATGATGAAAAAGAAATGTCCCATTGTGAAAAATAAAGTCAAAAGGCAGTAAACTTACCCTTGTTTGACCTTTAAAAGGTAAAGAAAGAGACAAATCATTTGCACTTTTTAACTTGGTGAATATTGTAGCTCTGAGAGTGACCTTGTGACATGGAGATTCCTTATCATCGCCACCAATTCAAGAGATCTCGCCGATACCAGAGGCCAGCAGCATATGGACCACCGGTGAGTCGATCTAACCTCCTGTGTTTTTAAATTTTTCGCGTTTGAATCAATTTTTTTTGTTTTTCCATGGATTTTCGTTTTGAAAATGATGTTTGCGCACTTTTAGTATAGTTTGAGTGCTTTCAAAAAAAATTCCGACGCTTAGGGTTAAAACAAGAGCACATATAGGGTAGATTTGAAATAGTTAGGTCAAAACTAGTTTAGCGCATTCAATGAAAACTAACGCGCATATAGGGTATGATAGGAAAATTTAGGAGTAAAGCGCATATAGGAAAAATAGTAGCGCATATAGGAAAATGTGCATCGGGAAAAAATAGTGGCGCTTAGGTTGATTAAAGTAGCGCATATAGGAAAACGTGCATAGGGGATCTGTTTGAGTGCATCCAATGAAAATAACGGCGCATACAGGTTCTTAGCGCATCCCGTGAAAAGAACGGCGCATATGGTTTTTAGCGCATAGAGTCCATAGAGTAGGGCATATGGTAAAAATAGGAAGAACTGAAGATTTGATGATAGGAATGCGAAAATGATGATTTATATTGCTTCCTTAGTCAACAGATAGGTAAATTGTCATGTCATCATGCTGATATGGATAGAAATGATAGAATAATCTGATGATTGATTGATAACTTTTCTTCCTAGAGTAGAAAACAAAGAGTAATTGTCTGATAACTTTGCTTCCCATAAATGAAAAACAAAGAGTAGATTGAATTGATAACTTTGCTTCCTAGAGTAGAAAACAAAGAGTAAATGTGAAATAAATGATTGGTATGACTTCTGATGAATTTTCTTTCGGCGATAGAAAACAAATAGTAATTGATGGTAGAGCAGATTTGATATGATATCCAACTAGCTAGATTGTGTATTGGTTTCCTTGATAGGATTGATTGTGTGATATGGGTCGTTGATTTGATGTATTGATATGATTCATTGATATGGGTCTGATATAGTTCACTGATATAGGTCACTTATATAGGTCACTGATATAGGTCACTTGATAGATAGGAGTCTAATTGATTTTGATTGATTGAGATTGAATGATTGGTAGGATTATGATGAATTACCCTTGTGATGAAAATATGAGGTTTTCAAAAACCTCCAAATTAGAGAGCGACACTCAGCAAGATGGGATATGATACCCGAGTTGACACCTGCTGACGTAGCTTTGATAGAGACATGTGGTTTGAGATCCTTCAACGTGTTGACATTTTTTCCCGGTGGAAGTGGTCTGCGGTCGAATATCGGCGTTTCAAATACCGTGAATTACGGCAATACTGACGACGAGCGTCGGGTCCAGGCGACTTCGCCGTCGAAAAAAATGTCAAAATATATCGGTGCTTGTTGGCGATGCAGCTGATTCGAGGTCAGCGAGGGATAGTTGGCGGCAGCGAGGAAGCGATGGCATTGAGCCTGAAACACCTTTCATGTCTTCGGTGAGGGCGATTTGACTCCCTAAGGATGTGTATAGGATATTAGGTATGCCCGTGGTTGGTGCCCTTGTGTATTATGATCACGAGCTTGAAATTACATATGCTTTGAGGAAGTGTATGGTGATGCATAGATAAGTGGAGTCGCGCGGGTACCGTGGGCATTACGAGGGATATCTAGCCTTGCCTGTAGTTTTGGGTACATTCATTGGAGGTTTCCTTTGTCCAGATCACCGGGAAAAGGGATTATCAGTGGGATGGGGTAGGATTTTGGAGCAGATGTTGCTACAGCCACAAAGATATGCATGGGGGAGTTGCATGTTAGCGCATCTTTATCATGATTTGCATCAGGTGGTGTACATGGGTTCTTCCAGTTTGTCGTGTGGTGTGACACTGCTGCAGATCTGGGTGTGGGAGCATCTTGCTATGACGAGACTGGCATGCCCCAGAGTTAGGGCACTAGGTAGGCCTTACATATATACGTATGCTATGTTCCTTACCTAGCCCAAGCTGAGCAAGGTAGATTACTAGAGGCGACTGCTAGATAATATGGATACAGTGGTATGGTGACCATATCTTGATTGTGAGCCATGGGCTACAGATGATCTAGAGATGCCATTCGTATGCATTACTCGGTTCCTGATAGGGCGGACTCCCTTCATTCTTGAGAGGTTTCTGGCATTGCGAGTATAGAGACAGTTTGGGTTTACACAGGGGATGCCATAGGGGGTTGCACACTACACTTGGAGCAGATATGAGGCCGGATGGGGGCCATGTATTTCTTATCAGATAGCGTATACAGAGTTCCAATCATTAGTGCCTGAGGCATGGGATGACAAGCGAGACATTATTGATGCTGGCATGTCTGATGAGTATTTGACATACTATCACACACATCCCTTTCCATGGTTTACCAGTCCTAATGAGCCAACACCCATTCTGGTAGCACCACAACCAAGGGCAGTGAGATAGGAGGATGTGATCGGCGGTGAGCAGGGAACAGTTGGAGGAGAGGAGGTGGAGAGCAGAGATGAGGAGGAGAGTTCTGATGGGGATGATGGAGATGATGGCGGGGATGAGGGATAGGTGCTAGGGAGGTCGAGGTTAGATATTCTGAGAGGTGTCCAGATTATGCGACAGCCGAGGACAGGGATTGGGTGATGGACAGTGATCCAGATGGGATCCTCATCTCAGCAGGGGCAGATAGCCACACTTCAAGCCCAGGTGCAGACACTATAGGGACAATAGGGACAGTTACAGAGTCAGCTGGTGCAGGCACAGTGATTCATTGTTCAGCTACAGGAACAGGCACCTACCCCAGACCCACAGTTAGCCCAGGTGATGATAGAGAGAGATGCATTTAGACGAAGGACAATAGAGGCTGAGGGCATTGCTCAAAGGCAGATGGGCACCGTAGAGAGTGTGTCATTACGAGATGCCATTGTAGAGGGCATGGAGATGGTGAGGGAGGCCGAGTATTACAGAGTCAGATATGAGGAGCTGTGTCCTCCTGATCGCAGAGAGCCATTCCTGTAGTCCCATAGCAGGACCAAGAGTAGATCACAAACACATACACAGAGCAGGGGAGTGACTGGGCCTCGACGGGACCCAGACGTAGGTACCAGTGGCAGGCCACCTCCTTCTGGACCAGCTCCATCAGGGGCATCGACTAGTTAGCAGATATAGTGCTCATATGTGTACCATTTTTGGAGCATGTATATTGATTTTTTATCATATCTGATGTATTTTGCTTTGGAAATTTTAGTTTCATTGGACATTTGGACATTTGTATCATTTTTTGATGAGTGATGATATGCAGCGATGATGATTTTGGATGATGTTCTGTGCATTTACGATATGATGATGTGATATGCAGTTATGGATTTTGGTATGCATATGAATGATCTGATGACTAACATGATATGTAGGATGATTTGATATGATGTTTTTATCATGGTGATGATGATTTGATAATGTGTACTAATGATGTCATGCAGGTGGATGAATGTATGTATAGAATGTTTATTTTTGGATTGTTCAATGCCGATAAAAGATGATAATATGATGAAAAATGAATGTTGTGTTCGTGATATGCATTATGAATTTTGTATGATACCATGACATGATATGATGTAAAATGATATGAATACTGATATGAGGGTGATCCCATAATAGTGGTTTACATTTTTTGGCCAAACTGGACACTGAAATTATTATTTTTAACTAAATCTTCACATTCGGGCACCTATACCGGCTAAACCGTGAGGAATTTGAAGATGGTGCAAACTAGAGTCTCATCAAGTTTTGTTTGTAGATTCTAAAAATATTTTTTTCAAAATTTTTGGAATCAAATTGCACTTCTTTTTCCATCTCCTGGACAAAAATTGATTTTTTTCAAAAAACAACATTTTTAAAAAGTGATGCACACCGTATAACGCATAATTTTTTGTCCATGAAGGATGAAATTCTAATTCTTTCAAATTTAGATTTGTAACTCTGATATCCTAGTGCTTCCACTTGGTTAGATAGTTTTTGTGAATATTTTTTCATGTACCAAGTTTCAAAGTCAAACAAATTACAATTCGGACAGTAGCGGTATAGCGTAACTTTTTTTGTTGGATCAAGGACTTCAATATCTAGTGCACTCATATTTTTCAAATTTTTTTTGATAATCTTCTATTTTTTTCCACATGTGAAGAACAAAGAAATTCATTTTTAGATGAAAACCTATGTTTAATAAAACTTAAAACAAATACATAACAAAGAGCAAAACATATTAAAATTATATTCATTGGATGGCAATTGCGAGGGAATGCCATAATCATTTGAAATAAATTTTAAATGAATTCATTTGATCTAAAATCTAAATCAAAAGTGATTTTTTATCAGCATTTTGATAGGTGTAAAGGAGATGCATTTATAAGTATGGTTTAAAACTAGCGAGGTTCTATCCAAGGGGGTTTGATCTAAGGTGATTTGATCAAACCCTCTTCAATTGGAATCTTTAAAATGGAACTTTTAAAGGCTTAAATCATTATATTTTCTAAAAATATGTGATTTCAGCTAAAATTCGTTCCTCTGAGGAATGGTAAACTACTATTGTGACAACACTTATGAAGTGAGATAAGTAAATAATGATGTATAATAAAATGATATGTGATGAAATATAATGATTTGTAAATAAGAATGAACGGATAAATGAAATGATAAATGGGATTATAATGATAATGAAATGATAAAGAAATGAAATGATAGTTAATGATGTGAAATGATAATTAATGATAAGAGAATGAAATGATAATGATAAGGATCAGAGATGAAATGGGATGATATGAGATGTTAATGAAAGTAATGAGAATGATAATATATGACAGAAATGAAATGAATGATGATGGGAATTGATCCCATAATAGTGGTTTATAATTTTTGAAGCCCAAAGAAGCTGGATACTTGAAATTAATATTTTAACTAAATCTTCACATTCGGGCACCTATAGCGGTTAAACCGTGAGGAATTTGAAGATGATGCAAACTAGAGTCTCGTCACATTTTGTCTGTAGATTCTAAAAAAAAAAAATTGAATTTTTTGGAATCAAATTGCACTCTTTTTTCCATCTCCCATGAAAATTAATTTTTTTTTTAGAAAACAACATTTTTTAAAGTGGCCTTTGTATTATAATGCATAGCTTTCCATGAAGGATAAAATTATAATTCTTTTCAAATTTTAGATTTGTAACTTCGATATCTAGTGCTTCACTTGGTTAGATAGTTTTATTAAATATTTTTTCCTTAATCAAGTTTCAAAGTCAAACAAATTCTGATTCGGACCTGGCATGACATTATGTCGTAACTTTTTGTATATATGTCAAAATTTTTTATTTTTTGTTGGATCAAGGACTTCAATATGGTGCACTCATATTTTTCAATTTTTTTGATAATCTTCTATTTTCCACATTAGCGAAGAACAAAGAAATTCATTTTCGATGAAAACCTATGTTTAATAAAACTTAAAAACAAATACATATAAAGGCCAAAACATATTAAAATTATATTCATTGGATAGCTTGTTCTAAGTAATACCATAATCATTTGAAATAAATTTTAAATGAATTCATTAGATCCCCCAAAATCTAAATCAAAAGTGATTGTTTATCAACATTTTGATAGGTGTAAAGGAGACACATTTATAGGTATGGTTTAAAACTAGCGAGGTTTTATCCAAGGGGGTTTGATCTAAGGTGATTTGATCAAACCCTCTTCAATTGGAATCCTTAAAATAGAACTTAAGGCTTAAATCATTATATTTTCTAAAAATATGTGATTTTAGCTAAAATCCGTTCCTCGAGAATTGTAAACCACTATTTTGACAACACTTTCGATGCAATGAATGATATAAAAATGAAATGATGAAATGATAATGAAATGATGAAATGATAATGGTAATGAAGTGAAATGAAATGATAATGGTAATGAAATGATAAAATGATAATATGAAATGGAATGTTAAATGATAATGGTAATGAAATGTTAAATGATATGAAATGGAATGATGAAATGATAATGGTAATGTTAAATGATAATGATATGGAATGATGAAATGATAATATGAAATGGAATGTTAAATGATAATGGTAATGTTAAATGATAATGATATGGAATGATGAAATGATAATGGTAATGTTAAATGATAATGATATGGAATGATGAAATGATAATGGTAATGTTAAATGATAATGATAATGAAATAATAAATGATAATGGTAATGAAATGTTAAATGATAATGATATGGAATGATGAAATGATAATGGTAATGTTAAATGATAATGATATGGAATGATGAAATGATAATGGTAATGTTAAATGATAATGATATGGAATGATGAAATGATAATGGTAATGAAATGATAAAATGATAATGGTAATAGAATGTTAAATGATAATGGTAATGTTAAATGATAATGATATCGAATGATGAAATGATAATGGTAAGGTAATGTTAAATGATAATGATATGGAATGATGAAATGATAATGGTAATAAAATGATAAAATGATAATGGTAATGTTAAATGATAATGATAATGAAATGGAATGTTAAATGCGATGATAAGATGATAATGCTAATGAAATGATGATGAAATGATAATGAAATGATAATGATAATGTTAAATGATAATGATATGGAATGATGAAATGATAATGGTAAGGTAATGATAAAATGATAATGGTAATGTTAAATGATAATGATATGGAATGATGAAATGATAATGGTAATGAAATGATAAAATGATAATGGTAATGTTAAATGATAATGATAATGAAATGGAATGTTAAATGCAATGATAAGATGATAATGCTAATGAAATGATGATGAAATGATAATGAGACAAATGTTTGCATTGTCCTCCACAAATAGTCCAAAGAAAATATGACAACCATTGGCCTTTCAAAACTCTTGATGCAAATCCAATATGCAGTTATGTAGTATGACCTAAAATGAAATGCAACTAAATGAAACCGACCATTTTGTTGAGCCTTTTGGCGAGCCTGCTGAAATCATCATAGAGCGTTTGAAAATGTTGGAAGTGTGTACAAGCATCAAAGGGGAAATTAGCACCAATGATGACCTGAGTACAACTTTCATGATTTTTGATACAGCAAATGAATACAAGCATCTAGGTATAATTGAACCAAGATGACCTGAGCATTTCTTGCATGAACAGACAAAGACTAACAACCATCTGATGCAAATTTGGAACTATCATCAATGATAAACTTTGGAAATCATGTCTCGCGACATATTTGTAATAGATGGATGATTAACCTCAATACAACAGACAAAGAAAAATCATCCTCTTTCCTTGCCACTCTAGTTCAGTACATCATCGAGTGTGCTCCAGAGAAATGATATCGAAAAGTAAACAACCATTGTTCAAAAATGAAATACTATTATTCCAAACATTAGTCAGATTATAGATCATCCAGATATGAGTCATGATAAGGTACGCAACTGAAAGTTATTGTGATATGGATCAATGATTGGATGTTTTACCGATACGGTTTGATTTGGTTGTTTTGGTTTTGTATGATTGGCTTTGTTGTCATTGTCTCACTTTTTTGGTAAAACTTGAAAGTTGATTGCCCCCAGTATGCCCAGGTTTTCCCTTGGTATTGACACAGCTTGCTGAAATGAATATGTACAATAATCAAGCCATGGTAAGACATTATCGCTCGAGGTAAATGATGGTAGCATGGTGCTGGTGTGGCCCTAAGAAGATGGAAAAGGTGCATGAAAATGAAGGCTAAAAAGTTAAGTGCAGAACATGAACTAATAGATGGAAAGCTACAAATAGCGTTTGTTTGCCAAATTTTCACTATTTGTTTTTATTGCATTTTTCTTGTCAATAGACTGCCTGTTGCCAGGTTTTAACCCTATGATTTATTTTATTTTATTTTATTTATTTATTTATTTATTTATTTATTTTTATTAGCTGCTACCGAGATGCCTGTTTGCTAGGTTTTCATCAGGGTAACCATTTTTTCAGGACTTTTTCTGATTTTTTTGTATTTCTTCAGGACTTTTTCTAATTTTTTTGTATTTTTTAGGACTTTTTCTGATTTTTTTGTATTTTTTAAGGACTTTTGATTTTTTTGTATTTTTTTCGGGACTTTTAAATTATTGATAGCAGCTTTAGACATAATACTTTTTCATGGCCATGTTGTGATGGGTTCATCAAATAGGTCCCCTTATAGCATTGATAGTTTGTAGGCTCCTGAACTATAGACTGCAATAACCACATAAGGACCTAGCCAATTTGGTTCAAACTTTCATTTCTTTTCTCTGTCTTGCTGATTGTGTGGGTTCTCTTTCAGAACAAGATCACCCACTTGAAAGGTGCGAGGCTTTACTTTGTGATTATAGTTGTGTGACATCATCTGTTGATATGTTTTTAAATGATCAACTGCTCTTTGTCTCTTTTCATCTAGGAGTTCAAGCTCTTAGAGTCGGGAAACTCTGTATTCATCATCTGTTGTAAGACCTTTCAGTGATACCCTAAGTGAGGGAATCTCAACTTCTAAAGGTAGTATGAAAATACGCTCCATAAGCAAAGGCAAATGCGTTGCTCTGATGGCATCACGGACCTTGGTTCTATAGACCCATAGAAGCGAGTTAAGGTTAGGCAGTGCCAATCCCTTCCCTAAATCATTCCACAGTCTTCTTCAAAATTTAATATTGTTTTGTTAAGGCCTCTGTAGCCATTCCCTTGTGGATAGTATGGTGTTGAATATCTATGTTGAATGTGAAATCTCTCACAAAGTTCATCAACATCTTGATTTTTGAACGGATGTTCATTATCTATAACAATGGAGTTGGGAATGCCATACCGACAAATAATATAGTTGAGTATGATGATATTTGTTTGCAGTAACTTTAGTAAGAGGGAATGCCTCAATCCACTTGGTAAAATACTTTGTAGCTATGATGATGAACTTATGCTCGTTCGATGAAGAAGGATGAATCTTGCCCACTAGATCTAACCCCCATTGAGAAAATGGCCAGGTTGGCATGAATGGTTGAAGATCGTAATGCTTGAGCATGAATAGAGATTCCCATGAATCACGAAATTTTGAGCATGTTTTCACAAAGTGAATGATTCCCTCTCCATTGTAGGCCAATAGTAACCATTCTAATCAATTTCTTGGATAAAGGTCGAGTCCACTTTCGAATGAGTACCCTGAGATGCCACCATGAACTTCTTGGCAGCTGTCAAATTCCTTCGTTCAAGACATCGAAATAGAGTACCATCAAGATCCACTGACGATAAAGGGTGTGACAATACAAGAGTGTAGCGAGTGGATTAGCACATAAATTGCATTCGCAGTTCTGAGAAATAAATATGGTGGCAAGATATCATCTTTGAGGTAGGCATAAATTTTTTCGTACCAAGGTGAATTGGATCCTACCAAATGGAAAATGATTTGGCTTTCAGGTGTATCATATGCAGGTGTAAATGATTGTTCCACCAAAAATTCATAGCGATTTTGAGTTTCTGGGAGTTGTAACAATGATGCGATTGTAGCCATGGCGTTAGCTACTTTATTATCAAGCCTTGGAATTTGTGTGAATTTGATGTCCACAAAATATTTCTTGAAGTCATCAACCATCTTTTTATATGGTATTAGTTTGTCATCTTTGGTTTGATAATCATCATTGATATGATAAATGACCAGCTGTGAGTCGCCATACACCTGCAATTCTATAATTCTCCATTCCGATTGCTATTTTGAGTCCAGTGATCAATGCTTCATATTCGGCTATGTTGTTGGTGCATGGAAACATCAGCCTATATGATCGAGGAATGGTGTGTCCTTGAGGGGTGACGAAAAGTATGCCTGCCCCTGATCCATGTTGAGTGAAAGAACCATCAAAATATAAGGACCATGGTTGTTTAGATTCTGCAGTGAAGACATCAACATCTGGAAATTCAATGTGTAGGGGATGATCTGCTTGTAGTGGTGCTTTAGCTAATTGATCAGCGATAACTTGTCCTTTGATTGCCTTGTGATCAACATAATGAATGTCAAACTCACTCAGAATCATTACCCATTTTGCTAGCCTTCCTGTCAATGATGCTTTGCTTAGCAAATACTTGAGTGGATCAATCTTTGAAACCAGATTAATTGTATGAGTTAACATGTAATGCCGAAACTTCTGTGAAGGAAAGACTACTACCATGCAAGCCTTCTCAATAGAAGTGTAGTTGATCTCATGACTTGTTAGTGTTCTACTGATGTAGTATATTGCACGTTCCTTTCCTGTAGAGTCTTCTTGTGCTAGCAGTGCCCCCAGAGATGTCTCTGTTGTGACAATGTATAAGATTAGTTGTTTGTCTAGATTTGGTGGTACGAGAACTGGTGGAGTCATTAAATACTGTTTGATTTGTTGAAATGCCAAATCGCATTTGTCATCCCACTTGAAAGCAACATTCTTATGCAGTAGATGTGTGAAAGGTAAACTTTTTTTGGCCAATTGTGCAATGAACCTTCGTATAGACCGCAGTCATCCCTGTAGTGATCTCAATTGACTGATGTTCCTTGGTGGATGCATTTCAATAATTGCATGTACTTTTGCAGGATCTACTTCAATTCCTTTTTCTGAAACAATGTACCTCAAGAGTTTTCTAGATTTGACCCCAAAAACACATTTCTTAGGGTTGAGACGAACTTTGAATTTCTCTAATCTTGCAAATATTTTGAATAATATTTCAAGATGTCCTTCTCTGGTGTATGATTTTTCCAATATGTCATCTACATAATCTTCCATAAAGATATGCATCATGTTATGAAAGATTGTAGTCATGACTCTTTGGTAAGTAGCCCCAACATTCTTTAAACCAAAAGGCATGATGTTCCAACAATAAGTTCCCCATGGACATGTAAAAGTTGTTTTCTCCTAGCATTCAGGTGCAATATTGATTTGGTTGTAGCCATAAAATCCATCCATTAATGAATACATGGCATGGCCAGCTGTCAGATCAACTATGGTGTCGATGTTTGGCAGTGGGAAGCCATCCTTAGGACATGCTTTATTAAGATCTCTGAAATATATGCATATTCTCACAGTTTTATCTGGCTTGGATATAGGAACAATGTTGGAGATCCATTCTGCATAGTCAATTGGTCTTATGAAGCCCACATCAAGGAGTTTTCTCAATTCTTCCTTAACCAATAATGCAACATGAGGGTGCATCTTTCTGAGTTTTTGTTTTACCGGCTTGGCCCTTGGTTTGATAGACAAGTGATGCATGATAAGATCAGGATCAAGACTAGGAATGTCAGTGTAAGACCACGCAAAATCGACTTGATTTTCTTTCAGGAATTCCATGAACTCTGGTATTTTTTTCTCTGTCATTGATGTAGCTAACTGTAAAATCCTTGGTTTGTCAGTATTCTCAAGATTGATAGCATTTGTGGGCTCAATCAAAATAGGTGATCGCTCATGGTAGTGCTCCAAGAGAGTGTCAAGATTCCCATCGTCTGGTGCCTCAAAGAGGTTTTCACCATCTGATATGCTCTTTATTTTATCTTTTGTTTGATCTAATACTGCCAGATTCTGGTTTTCACCATTAGATCTTTCTTTTTTGTTTTTACTTTTGCAGCTAGGAGACTTGACACTCTCCTGATCAAAAACTCTATGTCAAAAATCGCTGGTGGAACAATCATTTATATCTTCTGCAAAAAGGAAGTTTATGATAGCTTCATCACTTGGAAACATAGGTATATCGATAGGTTCGGTTGAGTCCCAATCAATGAGATCAGGATAAATTAAAGATAGCGGATCATTAGGTTGTGTGAGATTGGCTATGGTTATAGTCATAACGGAGTGGTCCATAGGATTCGAGGTGTGAGGTGGGTCAATTATGATACTGTCCTCATGATAGTCTTGTTCATTTAGATCTGACTCAGTATCACTAGAATCATAGTCAATTTGTGGTTCAGATTCTTGTGGTTGGGACCCTAAACCTTGACCTTCAATTAGAGTTGGGGCATACTGGTGTATTACATCAACCTCTATGTCCCTCTAGAACTCATTATTGTAAATGGTGTCCCATTCATATTCAGCAGAGTCTGTGTCAGAATTGTTATCCAAGAAGTTCTAAACTATTGTCAAACATGTTTCTCGTGAATCTGAGCCTTCTTGCAATGCGAAGACAGTGCCATGTAGTTGTTTGGATGTGCTTTCTTTGGAGTGAGTATCATAACCCAATCCAGTTTTCTCTTTTGCAATGAGTCCGCGGAGGTGAATAGGTTCAACTACTCCTTCTTTCCTTTTTCCGATAGGACCTTTATCATAGCCCATCTTCTGCATGATTGAATACCCTTTTCCATATTTGTCCGTGGGTAATTTGACATTAGAGACTGCTTCATCTTCATCTTTATAGA
>VDFB02255185.1:0-26188 GCA_007258455.2 Sequoia sempervirens
ATAAATTAGAATATTGTAAGAGATTAGGAGATGAAAAATGAGGGGAAAACCCTTTATACTTGATTTTAAGAAATTTCCCAAAAATAACACATCATAGGTTGACCTTAAGGTTAAGAGAATAAAATCCTACTAGAAAATTAAAATTATTTTGATTTTTGTGCCAAGTGGGACTAAGTTGCCCCAGGTGGTGACTTGGTCCCACCAGGGCAATTTTCACTGGGTTTCGGGGATTGAAGTGTATTTAATGTTGTTTAACGGGAATATTCTAAAAAATACAATTAATTAGGGTCGGGAAGTGCATTAAGGGGTCATTTAGACATAATCTAAAGGGTTGAATTATTGATGAAAAGCCTAAAAAAGCATGAGAGTTTGTTACAACTCTTTACAACACTTTGAAATAAGGCTTGGTAAGTGATAAAAATGGGTTATTTAAGTGAATTATAATGAAAGGCTCCTATAAAAGTGTGAAAGTGGGTTACAACACTTCACAACACTTTTACAAGACATCCTAGAATTCTTAATGATTCACAAGGACCCAAGACCTAATGTGAATGTGTTGACCACATTACAACATTAAATCTAGGAAAAATCAAGCCAAATTCCATAAGAAAGACTCAAGTGAGCGTAAGAATGTCCAACTATACATTTTTTGGTGACACATTAAGCCCCCACTTTAGTGAGAGGATGAACTTGCTTCAAACTCACACTAAAGTAGCCCAACATGCATATCAAAAAGGATCCAAATGCATTGATGCTAGTAAGATGAGACAACAAAACTCAAGAGGGGTGATCAAGCCCCCAGGATCAAGATCCCATGGCAAACCAAACATAAGAACAAAGGAACACACATAAAAATGATGAAAAAGAATGAAAGAGATAAAAGGATAAAGAAAAGAGAGTCAGATCAAGATTCGATCATTTGTCCATGTCGTTATGGATCAGATCTAGGCTGTTTGTTCGGAAATAAAATGAATACTCACTCTGAGGTGATATAACTCATGGCTATCTACCAGGTGAGAGGGCCCAAAAGGTGAGAAACATACACTCATGACTGGTATGCACTCACACACACGTATGTGGCTATGGGGAAAAGTTATGCCTTAGAATGGGCTTCCCGCTCAACCATACCAAAGTTATACCTCTTGATAACTTTAATAAGGCACCACAAAATAAAATGACATTTCGAGATTCATGAGGCAAGCAAAACTTTGTATTCCTGGAGCTCATGAACAAACGCGATGGCACTACAGGCATGCAAGTTGTGTTATGCAAGGTGGCCATATAAAAAATGCAAAATGTAGCATACAAACGATGTTCAAAGGATTTTTTCTTAGTTCATGCGAGGTTTTTAACTTAGGGAACATTGTGTCTAATGTCTCCAAGAGAGGACCAATCAAAGAATAGAAAATTCGCAACTTAGGGGATGTAGTGCATCACATCAAGCCGTGAAGAGGAATGTAATATGCTAAAATAGATCATGCTCATGAAGGACATCACACCCAATGCCATCCACAAAGTGACAAAAACATCATATGAAGTATGAAGGCTACAATAAGAACCAAGAAAAAAGAAAATAAATGCAAAATAATAATGCCAATGTATGCCCCCACTTTAAAGGAATTGTTACACACTGTATTGTGAGCAATTACTTTAAAGTAGCTAATGAAAAATGCTAAAAAGAAGAAGAAATGAGAGAAAACTTGGAAATTGGTGTAGGAGCACCCTAGTAAGCACATGCCTCCATGAGGCAATCTTAGGTTTTTGATTTAGAGTAGATGATCTCATTTTTTGGGTATGTGCAGGATCATGATGGGCCAAAAAGTGGCAATATGATGGTTATTTGTAGGGTATGTGGCTACGACTTTTTTTTTACCCAAAATTGATGAAATGAAAAGGGTTTTTAAAGGAGATTCTTAGCTTTCCACCAATATAAATTATGCTTTACTTTGAATTTAATAAATAATTATTATTCATTTTCTATTTGAATTACAACTAAAAGTCCTCAATGAGAAATGATTGAAAAACATCTATAGCTTCAACGCAGATCACATTTTGTAATCCAAACATGCATCACATTCCTATGCTTCATTATACTATGGTGGGATTTAAAAATAAAATTGAATTTCATAGCCTAACAAAGTTAAGGTGGTCGACATACGAAGTTTTTATATTTTTAAAATTGGCAATAAAAACGGCAATTAATCATTTACTTGGAAAAAATTACAAAAAATATGCATCGCATTTGACATGAGTCCTCTACTTATGTCTAAAATATTATAAAAAAAAATTATCATTTTATTGTGGTTAGGTGAATGACAAACATCTACTTCTTATTTTTTCCCTGAAATTTAAGTACTACTCCATTGAAATGTCAAATTTTCACCAAATAGATTTTTTTAAAAAAAATAAACCTAGTAGTTTAGCAACTACATTCAATTTTCTACAGATTCTATTCTTACATATTTTTGAAATAATATAGATAACTTATTGAAATTTTTACGTCAAGTTGCCTAACTCTGATTTTTTTGAATTTTTTGTCACTTAAGGGCCTATTTTTTCCATGATGATCTTGCACATACCCTTTTAATAAGGTATAAATGGACATATTAAGCTTGTAATAGGTCCTATATAGTCATTTTTGGTTCATTGGCCATATAATATGAAAGTTACAAAAATTGACAAAATGTTGTCATGGCAATATTGTAAAAATGCAAAAAATGCCAAATGGTGGAATGTGAAGAGTCGAGTAGTTAGGGCGTTAGTTTGAGTCATTGATTTTGGTTTATAAAATCATTTTGAATCCTTTAAAACTTCTAGGAAGGAAGGGGGAAGATGTAGGAGTGAGAAATTCAATGAAATACTCTATTTTCTATTAATTTACCAACATTTTCTTTGATTTCAGGCCAGTGTACGGCCATGTACTACACATAAACCCACTTCTCCTCCATTGTAAGTAAAATCCTTATGAATCTAATTTATTATGCAATTGGTTTTAGGAAAATCCATTCTATTTTGTAAAAGTTAAAAGCAATTCATCTCAAGCAAGTCAAAACCTCGATCTAGGGTCACAATAAGCCAAAAAAATTGTGTTTCTTCCATTTTAACTACTAGAAAATGTTAGGTTTTGGTGGTAAGGCTTCTTTCAACATATAATTCCATATTATAATTTTGCAGACCAAAAGATAAAGGTTAGCATATAAAATAATGATGCCCTAGGACTATAATTTGTGTAAAAATCTAGAAAATAATAGTGATGAATGAAGATTTAGTGTTTTCTTGGTGCAATGGATATTATACTTGGGTAAAAATGGTTGAAAAGGTTGTAAAGGTGTATTTTGATTCCTTTCCTATCAAGGTTTGGTGAAATTATAGGTTTGGGTCCATTATTTATCGACTGTCATGTTAAGGAAAATTGGGGACAGTCTTAGGACAATATTGCATAGTTTTGGATTTTCTATCTTGAAAGGCCATAAAATCATTGAATAATGTTCAATTGAAGAGTCTTACATGCCATGGAACTTATTTGAGAGTTCAATAGATCCTTTATTGTTGCATGTCAAATAAGTAAGAATGAATGATCACAAGAAGCCTAATTAGGCCGGTTAGGTCAGTCTACTTTGAAAATTTCTCATGTTTGAGATGTTTAAGTTGGTGATAGAATTTGAGTCAGTCACTTTTATGTTGCTAAAGGTGGTTTGAAGATTCAAAAAGAGTTTTTTATGCCTTGATCTAAGATTGGGTGTTTGGAATCAAGTGTTTTGTGAAGGAAGGATGAGTCCAAGTTGTAAGAGCGTGCAAGAATTGGATGAGTCTAATCAAGTTGAGATTGTTTGAAAGTTTTGGAACCCCAACATTGCATCAATTGGTATCAGAGCTCAGAAGGTTTGGGCAATAGATTTGGTGTTTTTTTTGTGTGTTTGTGCAAGTTGAGGAAAGAAATTGATTGCCAAGAGACTAGGTAGAGGAAAAGAGGAGAGACCTAGGTGAGGAAAAGAAGTGAAGAGGAAGCAAGGAGAGACTTGCTTGAGTAAAGTGAAGGATGGATTTGTTGTAGGAAGAGGTTTCATCAAAGAAGAAACAAGAAAGAAAAAGAGAGGAAGAGGCAAGAGAAAAAGATGAGGAAAATAGAGATGAGATAGTAGAACTAAAGCAAGCTATAGAAAGAGTAGAATTAGAGTTCCAAATGGAGATGGAGCTATTGCTTAGACAAGCACAAAGTTGGCATTTGACAATGAAGAAGATATTTGTATGGCCCATTAAAAAGGTAGTTCAAAGGAGGAGGAAAATGAAGACAATAGAGGAAGAAGAAGAATTTGAATATGTGGAAGAAGAATTCATGAAGATGGATGAAGAAGAAAAATACATTGTAGCCATTCCCAAGCATGAATGTGAAAGTACAACTGAGATAAAGGATCAGATTTTGGAGGGAAATGATGAATCGCTCTTGAAGACATAAAGTGAGTTGAAGATACATGATGGTATTGTAGAGACAATAAACCACTTCCTTGTTGTGATAACACTTTTGATGAGGAACAAACTAATGGCCAAGATGAAATAGATGAAGGAAGAAGGATGAAGAGTTGAGATTGAGATTGTGACACATTAGAGCATGAAGGAGAAAATTCATAGAGACAAGACAAAGTGGAGACAAGTTGGCATAGGCCAACTAAAGCCAAAGTTGAAGATGAAAGTTTTTTTAAGAAGCAAGGCATAGAGGAATAAAGGGATGAGCATTTAATGATGAAGGCTTGTTACTACATTCAATCAAAGAGGACTTGAAGTTTTTATTTAGCTGGGAGTATGGTGCAGGGGCACCCTAGCAAGCACATGCCTCCATGAGGAAATCTTAGGTTTTTGATTTAATGTAGATGATGTCATGTTGTAATAAGGTCTAAATGGCCACATTAAGATTGTAATAGGTCCTAGATAGTCATTTTGGGTTCATTAGGCATATAATATAAAAGTTGCAAAAATTGACAAAATGTTGTCATGGCAACATTGTAAAAATGCAAAAAATGCCAAATGGTAGAATGTGAAGATTCAAGTAGTTAGGGAGTTATTTTGAGTCATTGGTTTTGATTTATAAAATCATTTTGAATCCTTACAAACTTCGAGGAAGGAAGGGGGGAGAAGTAGGAGTGAGAAATTCAATGAAATATTATATTTTTGTTAATTTACCAGCATTTTCTTTGATCTCATGCCATTTTACAACCATGTAATTTGCATAAAAACACTTCTCCTCCATTGTAACTAAAATATCTGTGAATCTACTTTATTATGCAATTGGTTTTATGAAAATCCATTCAGTTTTGTGAAAGTTAAAAGAAATTCATCTTAGGCGGGTCAAAACCCTGATCTAGGGTCACAGTAAGCCATTAAAATTGTACTTCTTCCATTTTAACTAGTGTAAAATGCTAGGTTTTGGTGGTAAGGCCTCTTTCAACATATACTTTCATATTACAAGTTTTCAGACCAAAAGATAAAGGTTAGCATATAAAATAATGATGCCCTAGAACTGTGATTTGTGTAAAAATTTGGAAAATAATAGTGATCAGTGAAGATTTAGTGTTTTGCTGGTGCAATGGATATTCTACTTGGCTAATAGTGGTTGAAAATGTTGTAAAGGTTTATTTTGATTCCTTTCCTATCAGGATTTGGTGAAATTACAAGTTTGGGTCCATTATTTGTTGGTTGTCTTGTTAAGGCATATTGGAGACCGTCTTAGTTAGGACAATATTGCATAGTTTTGGATTTTATATCTTGAAAGGCCATAAACTCATTGAATAATGTTCAATTGAAGAGTCTTACATGCCATGGAACTAATTTGAGAGTTCAATAGATCACTTTATTGTTGCATGTAAAATAACTAAGAATGAATGATAACAAGAAGCCTAATTATGCTGGTTAGGTCAGTCTACTTTGAAAACTTCTCACACTACTATATTTGATTCCAAATTCTGATGAATGTTTGTTGACATATCAACAAACTATTGTCGAACTACTGACAAAAAACTCATAAATTTCGTTGCTATATTTTTGTCACTTTCACAACCAACTTTTATACATCGAAACCATGACCCAACATCGTCGATCATCACCATGGAAAATGGAACCGGTGTTCATTGGAAAATTGACACAAACTTCATCCATCTAGTGATGAAAAATAACCACAACACAATGCGAAATGCCTCTTTGAAAGAATTGAAACAACACTAAACATTTTTTGCAATTTTGACGATGTGGAGCATGCCATTACAATGAAAATATTGTCACAAATACAACAACTTCATCAGAAGTTTTAGTGGTTCATCGGTTTATGTCCATCGCAATTTCGATGAAACCCTGTAGTTTTTTTTTTTTAATTATTCATTCAAATGTATGCTATTACATACATTTGAAAAAAAATTATTATTGGTGTGGGTGAGTTTGTTGATTGGAGCCTTGTGGCTATGTTCATTTTAAAAAACCATGATTGTTGTCACAAATCTTTTCCTTTGAAGCACATGATGAGAAAATTGAGCACCAACAATAGACCATAATCTTGTCATTATCTTATCATAACCATGATTGTAAACCATAACTACAGATGTAAACATGCAAAAAATAGTATGCCCACTGGTAACAAAGATTTGGCCAAAAAAAGTTTACAAGGCATTCACATCAAATAGATATACAAGTCAATGATCATTCTAAGGAATATATCTCACCAATTTCGGGGGATTATTGTGACCTGAGTTTACCACTGTCAATTTTGATGCAACTTCCATAGAAAAGAATGATACTGAAGCATATATAAAATAAAATATATCCAGAATGGACATCTCTAATGTTGTCAACAATTGATATGCAACTACATTATCAATTTGTTGTAAACATATCTACATAGCATTTGATGATTTCTCAATCTCTCTCTATGAAAGATGTATCGAATTCCAATAATAAGAAAGGGGGAATGAAGACTAAAGCTTCAAGATAAATGAATTGGGAGACTAAAATAGTGAATGATTTATAGATAATTGTTTATAGTTACATGGTTGCTGCTAGAGTTTTTTCAAACCACAAAGTGTTGGTGTGTTGACATTGTATCATGTACATTGAAAATTTATACATACTTGTCCTCTTTCTCCAATGGAGTTTTCTTGCGTAAGGATTTCTCCAAGTAAATCAAGTCTATATGGTTTCTTGATTTTATTATTATTGTTGATTAATGCATCTACAAGTTATTCCTTTATGGTAATCCTCGATAAAGAACATATTTCAAATTTGCACACTTTATAGAAGATTTTATTGTAGTAGCATGTACATATTACCAAGACGGAGAAGAATTCCAAATACTTTCAACCAAATAAGCAAAAATCATCAATAACACAACAATTAATTGCCAAAAACACATAATTAATCACAAAAAATGAAAAGATTAATCACTAAAAAACATAATTAATGGGAATAACCGCACAATTAATTACAAAAATTACATTTTAAAACAAAATTGACGAATCATATTCAACGTTCATTGACTGATTTTTTTCATTTACATGCATTAAAATCACCTTTAAATCCTAGCTCACAAAGTGACAAAACTATGGTAGAAGTGAACTCCAAAAGAATATTCAACTATAGGTCCAATGATATTATAAAAATAGGAATAGCATGGTTCATAAACTATTCAGTAAATTATAAAGAAAATTCAACACTAAAAAACCAATAGATACGATTATGAAGTAAGAATACAGATCTTGATTACCTTACACCTCTAAACCATATCATCAAAGTATTGTCTTTCTTTCCCCCGTAAAGCTTCAAACTTCTCAACTGAATCAATGTCAACATTATGCTTTGTCTTTGGCTTTGGTGGCTCAAAAGGACATGTCAAGATAGCTATCTTTGCATCCTCAATTATTTTAGGAATTTGTGGATGACTCATATCTTTGTCAATAACAATGCCTCCAACCAACGCTGTATCTTCCAACCTTCCACCAAATTTTCCTTCAACTTTAATCAAATCCAAGTTAACATCCTTTCTTTCCAAATTTGTAAAAGCAAGAACTACTTTGACAACAATCTTTGCTAACATGCGTTTGCATCTGTTAACACTACATCAAATAAAAAATATTCAATACAAAAAAATTGACATTCATAAGAATTGATTGTTATCATAGTTGTAGGTAGGATGGAACTTATTCCTTGTGAAATGATCATACAAATTGATAAGGCGTCAATATGTCCAAATCTCAAAACAAGTCAATTCAAAATCAAAATAACGTCCAAAATTTAATAAAAGTTACTCTAGAGTTTAATAAAACCAAATTTGCAAACATGTGTGCAATTAAAATATTTACAATCAATTTTGTACCAATTTTTTTTCCTTCATATAGCACTTCACTAAGCTATTGCACACTGCTATGGAAAACATGAGATAGGGTATTCTACTTAAGGGGTGTATGTACTCAATTATTGGAAAAGTTAGAATGTTGTTTCTAGTCTTACATATTAAGTGTATAGGTTGTGTATAGAATAAGGTCACCTTTTATGTTCCTCTATGCAATTGCTATTAATTATTTGAAACTGATGTAGAAAAAAGGTGATAATTGTCTTGTTGTCTTCATGATTTCATTTAACTTGTTTAATTACATGAGTGTGAAAACGCCTAAGATGGAAATCTAGAAAGGGGCAGTTAGAGTCAAAAAGATGAAATAGAAGAATCAACAAAAGCCCAATGCAGCCAGGGCTCCATTGCCTTGCTAATAGAAATTTTTATCTACTGTCTAGAATCTCTTAGTGATCTCTACCTTGATGAGTCATTGAACAGGAAACTGCTCTTGAGGTGTATGATTGTAAAAGACTACATTCACTACTACAAAAAAGGTCAATGCATTAGCATTGGCAAGTTATGCAATAATTAAGCTTCAACCAAAAAGGAACAGCCAAATTCCCTCTTTTGGCAGGAAAATTCAATCAATACAACAAATGTTCAATCCATGCATGCATATTATTCTTGTATCTAGTTCAATGGACAATGGTTTAGTAACTAGATGGCATACACTGTTGTAGTGATGGTTACCAGAATATATATATATATATATATATATATATATATATATATATCGAGGGTTTCCGAATAGAGCATCAACACGACATAATAAAGGCCCCCTGATGAAATCATAAAAAAAGAATATTATGTGAATATTTTGTGAGTAACATGGAGTCTTGACAAATGTTAATGATCATAAGGATAGTGACCTTGCAATCTTGTAAAACTAATTTCTTTTACAGTGATCCCTTAGAATTTGATGATTTTCAATGTAAAGTTCTTCATTGCTTGTAAAGGGCCATGCAACTATTTTTATAAGTACATCTAGTGGTATCCATGAATGTGTTTTGAGTCCTATTGTAATCCATGTTGGGAGTGATCATAGATAGTGAGCATACAAGAGGTTGTAAGTCTAATTTTTGACAGTAAGTTCCCTATTGATCATGAGTATTGTTCCTTTGAGAATATGTTGTTCCTTTGCTCAAGCCTTGTATCCATGGATGTAACACAAATTGGTCCTTGATGTGTTTTAATCCTTGAATTTCCAAATGATACATTGTGCCTACAAGGGAAATTAGGTGAGTTTTCTGATTGGAGCCTTGTCCTTCCAATCCTTTTCAAGTTGCAATCAACATTTTCATTGATTTTTGTCCTTCCAAATCATACCTTTACAAGAATTAGTAAGATTCAACCAATATGCAAACAAGATAAGTATTGACCTTATGCAATTTCTCAAAGGAATTTGTCCAATGCGGGATCCATCCATGGATAGCTTCCCCTGCAAAAGCTATCATCTAGGGTAACATATGAGATGTGTTAAAAAGTAAAATAAGTACAAAGGGTAACATATTGAAGCAAAGAGAACTAATGAAAATCGCATAACCTTAAAAGTGCAACATAATGAAATATTGAAAAGTGCATTACCTTATTGAGCTCCTCTTTGTTTCGAGAATAGTTTAATATTCTCTACTTAACAAGGCCAACCATGTGAAGGTGGATGCTCATTTGGCCTCCTCCCCCCCTTCACATCACTCTCAATTCCCCATACCTGATCATATAACATTAATCATTCATTCATCTATTAATAACATATAACATTCATTCATTCATCCATTAATAACATATAACATTCATTAATTCATCCATTAATAACATATAACATTTGGGTATGTGCAAGATCATGATGGGCCAACAAGTGGCAATATGATGGGTATGTGTAGGGTATGTGGCTAACGACTTTTTTTTAACCCAAAATTGATGAAACAAAAAGGGTTTTTAAAGGATATTCTTAGTTTTCCACCAATATAAATTATTTTTTACTTTGAATTTAATAAATAATTATTACTTATTTTCTATTTGAATTACAACTAAATAGGTTCATTGAAAAATATCTATAGCTTTCAAACAGTATCACATTTTTTGAATCCAAACCATGAGTCACATTCTATGCTTTGTATACTATAAGATTTTAAAAAAAATGAATTTCATGAAGTTTTGACCAAGTTAAGGTGGTTAGACATACAAGTTTTTTATATTTTTAAAAGTTGTAATAAAAATATCATAATTAATTATTTACTTGGAAAAATTACAAAAAAAATATGTATCAATGCTGAAGCGAGTTCTCTACTTATATCTAAAATCTTATAAAAAAATATTATCATTTTATTGTGGTTAGGGTGGTCAGACAAACACCTACTTATTTTTTCCCTGAAATTTAAGTACTATTGCATTGAAATTTCAAATTTTCACCAAATAGATTTTTTTTAAAATAAAATAAACCTAGTAGTTTAGAAACTACATTCAAATTTCTACAAATTCCATTCTTACATATTTTTCAAATAATATAGATAATTTATTCAAATATTTATGTCAAGTTGCCTAACTTTGATTTTTCTGAATTTTTCGCCACTAAGGGCCTATTTTTTCCATGATGATCCTGCACATACCCATTCATTCATTTACATATAACATTCATTCATTAACATATTTGCATTCATTCATTAACACATAACATTCATTCTTACAGTTTTTACATATTATCAAAAATATGGTTGTCATAATATGATTACAATCACTTCTTTTTGTTTCTTTTTTGCAACTAAATAAAGAAGAAGTGGAGTATCATTTTCTAAATCATTTGTCCCCCCTTGAGTTGTTCTTCCCTCTTCTCTTGATCTTAATGTATGCCTAGTCGTGTACTCATGGCATGGATCCCACTGCAATGGGGGTCTGCTGCAATAACAAAGAAATGTTAAATTGATATGTTTTATTATTATTGTTACAAGTATTTCATTAATTAAAAGAACATTAGAGTGGTGCTCTTTACCTGATGGGGCCAAATCATGTTCCTGATCTTGTCTTATAGGCTCATTCTCAACATGTTGAACACCTTCTAAATCCTCTAGAGTTGAAACCCAAAAGGTTACATTAATTAATACACCAATTGCAATTAAGTATGTTTAAAAGAACATTAGAGTGGTCCTCTTTACCTGATGGGGCCACATCATGTTCCTAATCTTGTCTAGCCTGATCATATTCAACATGTTGATCACGCTCTACATGCTCTAAAATTGAAACACAAAAGGTTACATTAATTAATACACCAATTGCAATTAAATATGTTTAATTGTATTAGTCCATAGTGTGTTTTCTATAGCACATGAATACATCCAGTATCGGGATGCACATGGACATGACCTTCATCTACAAGTTGTGCTCCACCCTCACTAGGTTGCATTCCAATGTCATGTGCAGTATTATCATTGCTTGCTTGTTTAAAACAAATAGGCACACAATTACTTTATAGTGGAAATTAATATTGAATAGATTGCACAAGTACTCAATTTTAAATAAACTTCATTGAGTTTATTTACCTGCATGTCAGATGCAGTGGAAGCTTGTGTTTTCCCACTAAAGAGTCTTAGGCATTCAACCATGACTTCATAGCCTTGCTGGAAGGAAATCTTTAGGTCCTCTTCTGTGGGTACTTTGTTGAATTCAAAGCCTTGCATTTTTGCATAAGATCATGAATTTTGCTTCTATGGTGTGATAAAACAAAAATTGTTTGCAATTTATTATTTGGATGCAATATTTCATTTATTGATACTTACAATTCATGCAGCTAATTTCATATAACCACCAGAGCCAAGTCTGTGTTGCCCGTGTTTTTCTACTCTTTCCTTTGTTGCCTTCGATGTGTTGGGCAGCCTATGAAAAGTTTGAAATAGGTTAGATTATGTAAAAATAAATAGTAATCAGTATATTATTACATTGTTGATAGTATCACATACCTTCCTTGGCCCAGTGGTGTCTTTCCTTTTCTTTTTAGCCTTCTCCTTTCCATCTGACACCAAGTCCTTCCACTCCCTCTCTAAAATCATGGGGGGATGCTCATACTTTTTGTTCTTCTCTAAATGTGACATATATTGGTCCCTCACATATTTTAGATAGGTACCAGTTTTCTTAAGGACCTTGGTTTGGTTGAATGTGTTATTACCGAACAAAAAAACTAAACACTCAATGAACTCATCTTTTAAGTCTTGATTTTGGGCATTCCACTATGTACGTATGGTGGGCCTGAAGATATCCAATGTAATATCATTTAAATGTTTATAAAACATCATTTCAAAAATGATCATGTGATCATTAGTCTAAAAAAAGAGTGACTGGCAAAATTTTAATGGATTTATATATATATACTTTAAAAGATTTACCAGGACCTTTCTATCTTATCGGAATGAAATCCCTTGGTCACTACAAATGTGACTCCATAATGTTCCTGCACAGTGCAATTGCTTTGTGAAGATTCAGCACCATGCAAAACATCACTAATACTAGCACCGCAATCCCCAAGTACATGTCCCACGATGTTCTTTACGTGTTCACCCCAGAGGGTGCAACACCCTACGTTCCAGATATAGGTAGTTGGCTTCAGTATTCTCACCGACAATATAGCATGGATGATGGGGTCGATGGATGTGATTTGAGGAAGACTTGATTTGTTAATTTGTAACAACCCTACTCCCGCAGCACCCCATATAGTACCCCGGTACAACAAAGACTATGAGGACGCAAAAACTTGCAAAACAACACATATTTTAGTCTATGACATAAAATATAAAACCATGAATGAACTTATGTTATACGATTGATTAAGAGAGATTTTGTCTCCACAGAGGGTTTGTGAATATGCAATTTCATCATCACACAATAGGACTCTGAATCCCAGGATTCTCTCCCATCACGTCTTTCCCACCAACCCCATCACGCACATAGCTGATATTAAAATGTGATTGAAATTAACCCAAAAAACTTATGAAAAAAATATAAAAATAAAAATTTTTGCTCGTATCTAATTTGTACAATTATAATGAGGTAAACCTGTTGAGTAGAAGCACCTGAAGATACATTGCGATATGTGCTCTAGGCTAGAGCCCTCTCTGTATGATCAATGTCCCACTCTGACAAAAATTAAATATAAAATATTACCCAAAATGAAACCAATAGACTTAAGGAAAAAAAATAATAATAATAAAATGGTATATTGAGCTATTAATTGAGGTTGTAAGTAAAATGGTACATAGTACGTACCACCCCAATAGTAACTGTGTTTGTAACTAAGCGATTACAATTGTAATTTATTAGCAACTCTTCCCCTGCAGTTATTCCCATTCATCTATAAGAATACACCAGTTTCCCTACTTCAACTGTTATGCAATTAAGTTTCTTATTTGTTAATCTCAAGTCGTGGTACTCATTTATAAAAACCTTGGGCTAATTCTTTAATGCTTTTGGCCTTTTGTCAATGTACATAGACAATCCTTTATTTTGATCCTTATCTTTTAGTTGTATATAATTTATTGACAGTGCATACCTATGGATACTTTGTGTATATATAACCAGTTGCATCCAATCTTTGTGAATCATGTATTATGGGGTCCAAAATACTCACCAATTCATAATTTTCCGTATTAGACCTTTATGCCGCCCCATATGCAAAATAGTCCCAAACCACAACAAATATGAGCATATCCCCCATTAACACAAAATCAATGTCACATGTCTCAGTACCCATTGTTTCATAGATGTTTGCACTTCTCATAAGCACCTCATGTTTTATGCCTCATCAATTGAAAGAATATGAATCCTTTAAAGAAGAAAAATCGTGTTTACAAATTCTCTTCTAATCTTTTGACCTCTGTAAGATCTCCCTTATGCTCTACTAAGGTCTCATCCTCTTCTCTTCCTTCGGGAATTTCCTCACTCGAGGGAAGACCCAATCCCGCATAATACCTATATTTTAGGCACCTTCAATCTAATTTAATGAGAGAGATATACTCTAAAAATTCCTTGAGGTTTTTCATGGTCCATCAAGACGTGGGAAAGCATAACTATAAGGTGACAAAGAGCATCTACAAGAGATCATGGACTTAGTAGAGGTTTCTCAAAAGATGGACTTAGTTTTCCACACCCTTTAGCTTGGCCAATTACTTTTCATGGACTTTGATTTGATTTCAAAAGGAAACTGGATAAAGACATATGTAATCTCATGTCTTGTAACAAGAGAATCTCTGTAGGCCTATGGGCAAAAGAGCACCAAGATCCTCTGAGCTACCCATGACCATTTCAATAATATTTGCAATACACATGAGGCCATTTTTGTTTCTTTCATGAGTAGCCAGCCCATGCATGGATCAAGTTAAGGCCATTGTGTCACTTGTCATCCTAGGTCAATCCAGGGTCCTGAATAGGTCAACACTAGTCAACCCCTCCAGAGGTGGCCAAAAGTGATGAAATTGATGTAATTTATGGTTTTATGTCATATTTAGCATGTTTGAGGAGTCCTAGGTTGATAGGAGATCATTTGGTTGAAAATTGCAAAAGTTGTCAAAATTGCTCAAAAGTTGCTATGAGCAACTTTGCAATTTTGGTGCAAAAAGTTGCATTTTGTTTCCCAAACCTTGTGTTTTGAAGCCTTTGGTTTTGGGAACATCTAGAGGATTCATTTTCTTGTTTCTTGTAGGTTGATTGGGTTAGTTGGTGGAAGGTTTCTATTACTTTTTGTACCTGTCTATTAAATTTTTTCGACCACCTTCCTCGAAGACAATAGTCCCTCTGAGGTAGTTTCCATTTGGGTAGGCAACACCTCAATGGGAACCAAAAATTTTCTTGAATTCCCTTCAAACTCTAACTTTCTAACCTTTCTAACCCCTTACAAATGAGAATGCCTTCTCCCGATCCATATAAAATAAATTGATTTAGTTATATGAAGTTGTTTGTAATGTAAGAGAAAATTGTTGAATTCATTGCAAGAAAGATATTTGAATCAAGTTATTTAATTGATGAGCTAAAAGGCTCTATAATGAATGGTTCATAAGGCACAAAACTTGTCGTAGGTTTTGCAAATGGGATAGCAAGCTGAGTGGGTTTAACCTTGGAGGAAACTCCATGGATAAGTGCACTTGAGTTGGAGTCGTACTGGGATTGACCTCTTGGGAAGGCCCAATGCTTCACCTTTGTGAGCATCACCTAGATACAATGAGTGCTAAGTGTTCCATTCATTCTCATGAGAGGTTGGAATTCTTTATAAGGAGGCTTCTTGAGCTATAGTAAGTATGCTTTATGGATTTGATGCAATTAATTTGTTTGATGATGTGAAGCTAAGGACGAAAACCTTCAGTAGATCAACAAGAGTTGGACAAAAACCTAAGGGTGGATTTGCAATGGAGTTCACAATTGGGCCAAGTTTGTTAAGTCTCCATTGGAGACAAATCTGCAGGGGTTAAGGGTTTGATTCAAAACTAAGGTACTTCTGTAATTTTCAGAATAAAGTTATTTTGATTGGAAAATGAATTATATTATTGTTGAAGCATGCAGTTTAGTGTTGGATCAATCAATTATTGTTTGGAGGAGAATTTGGAGTTGAAATCCAAAGCTACAGGTTCAAGTTTTTTTATCCTCTAGTAATGTGTCCTGATGTGTTTTAACATAATCTAAGGTTGCAGAGCATTTGATCAAGGTTTGGTCAACAAAGTTGGATGCCCTAGGACTGTTATAATAAGGTTTAATAGGAAAGTCGCATAATTAGTGAGCTTTTCTTGACATTTGATCATTGAATTTGAATGTATTTGTGTTATAAGGGTTAAAACAATGTCCTACTATCTCAATGGTCCTATTTCAACTTGGTGGTTGCCTTGAATGCAAACAATTGTATGCTTTTTCATGGACTGTTATGTGTTGGTAACAGTTGATAATTCTGATTTATATTAGTGATAAAGGAAGGATATTGATATGAGTGAATCATTTGAATAGGATTGACATGTATGTAAGAGGTTAAGGGGAGACATTGGGGCCCTCTTATATTTTGATTTGGTGGAACCATGAGTTTGAACTCTTCATATACACTGATTGGTAACCCTGATTTTTATAACAATCCACAACATTAATTGTTTTGCAGACAAAGGGAAGGTTCTTGTGCATACAAATGTGTGATGAATGTTGGTGGATGGTTGGGATACTCATAAAATTTTTGAAGCCCAAACCACAAATTTTATGATACTTTTCATGTTCTCTTACGAGTCATTGATATTAGAAAGTAAGGTAATGTATTGATAGTCTAATGAAGTTTGTGGATTTCTCTTAATGTTGTGTCTCTCCATTAGAGATTGTGCGGACAACATAGGGACATTTGACAGAGTAAAAGGTTATTTCTTTGTGTATGATGATAATCCATTTTAATAATTGAGTGTTGAGTGAGGAGTGTTATCAGATTTGTTTTGGATAAAGGGTTGGCTATTCTTGAAATCAGAACTAGTGACCTTGTTTAAGGCAATAGTACAAATCAATAGTTGTTCTTTATATATTGTTTTATGAACATTGGAGGGTAATTGGAATGCACCTTGATTGGGAAATTGCTTGTATGTCTTGGTTATGATCATATTTGTTGGTAAGGTTGATGGCCTTTGGAGCCATTTGGAAGTGGTTGAGTTGTGAACAGTTATGGAGACCTTATTGTCTTAATTCTAATTTTTATATCAAAAAGTGGATAGGAAGATTAATATTGTGATTGAGAGATACTTGTGAGAGTGTTTTTTTACTTTGACAAGGTCAACTAGGGTTTGAAGTCTTTTCTAAGCATAGCTAGGGCTTGAGAATAATTTTTGAGGTATTTTGTACCTAAATTTGCATACTTTATTCTTCTTTATCTCAGAAATATATGAGAAAAATCATTGTGTTCATTTATGTAATTCATGGGCAGAAACAAAGGAATTTTCTATACTTTTTCTAGGGTTAGACTTAGTATTACCTAGAAAATCATTTCTTTAAGGGGAAAAATCAGTCTTATAATCTGATCATAATTCTGAGTTTATTTGTAGAATTTGTTATATGCAAATAAAGTTTCAATTTTTTTGTGCCCTAGTTTTGAAAATATTGTTATTTTTCTATTATCCCTATTTGGGGATATTACATGCACACGGGTGTTGGACGTAAGAAAAACATGAAAGATGTTGAAAAAACACAATTTTCTGCCCCAATAAGCCTTACCCACTCAATGTAAAAAAACAAACTACCATTTCAACCCTGTTTAGTAAATTGGAAGGATTTTTTAGTGGATTTGAAGATTAATGGGAGTTGACCAAAATATAGCATGCAACACTTATAGTGGATTTGCTGGAACTTGCACTTGTTCATCCTCTTTCTCCCTCCATTTTTCAATTTCCGGTTGGTTGGATGCTTTGTGGACGGCTTGGTATTTCAATTGATCGTTGCAGTCATTATGCCTTATGGATCATAGCCCCAACTCTCCGCTCCTGCGAGCACAGGATTCATAGGAGCCAAATAGACTAGTTCATTTTTATACTTTCAAACGAGAATTCTATATTTCAAATTTAAAATACAATTTGGGTTCAATTATTTTCCTTCATTTTAATTATTATGTAAACTTGAAGCACAAAATGTCTACAAAACACTTTATTTGAACACCTCCTAGAAGATATCAAGGGCCTAAAAATAATAATCTAATAATAATGCTACATTAGAAATTGATTTTACATTCTAGAATAATATGCACATTTCACTAAATTAATGTGTTGTAATATTATTTGCCCATTTTAGTTGGCTTTTGATTAAAGAGTTTGATCTAACATCTAATATCATGCAACATTTCCTCTAAGAAAATGCATTTGGAAAGTACAAAGCTAAATTCCATAGCCTTCATTAATATCCTTGTTGTTTCTTTCAATATGGAAGCTTTTATTGAGGTATGGACATCCATCAAAGTATAACATATAGAGGTATCCTAGTCATATCACCTACTTTCAGTGTTGTGCCAACATATCTAACATGAAACAAATCTACAAATCTATATAAATAAATATATGGTAGAAATATCTAATTGTGAATTACATTTACTTTTCTTGTTTTTTCATATTCGTTCTCTATAGGTTATACCATATAGTATGCTATGCATAATAGTAATCTCTTTATTTTGCATGAATAAACTTCTTCATAGATTAAATATAAGATAAATATAAATATGTAAATATATGCCAAGTCAATAAGAGTGGATGGTGCAAAGTATCTAGGTGGTAGATAAGGATATGATGATATTATTGAGTCTTTTCTTACGCCATGAAGGCTTTTAATAATTCATGATTTTGGGTCTCTTTTAAAATGGATATTTTAAACAAGATGTGCTCTTCATATATGAATTGTGATTTGCAATGCATGCTTCACAAGTGGGACATTTTAGTGCTATAGGAAATTTATAACAAATGGGTGGCCCTAGGAAACTCATGTAAAATATCTAAAATTAACACTTATCTTTTTAGTGTCAAGCCTTCTAAAAATTATGTTTTATTAAACTATAGGTAGATTATTGTCACCACTCTTCATTCCACATGAAATTCCAAATGTAGCAATTGATTTGCTGCTTTTGTCAAGTTTCATTAACCAAGCTATTTAGTGGTTTGAATAAAGTTGTGTTATGACCCTCAGTCTCTTTAAAATAATTAGACAAGATTAGGGAGAGGAAGGGGAGAAAACTAAACTCTTCAAAATAAGGGTAGTTGTGGGTTTGTTGGTTTTCTTTGTATACTATATACTTGGTTCCTCTAGGATAAATAAGTCACTATAGAAATGAAAAATGTTTGATTATCTACCTAATATTGTTGTGTTTTTGAAATGGAAGAGATCTACAACTCTATAGAAATTTCTATATGCTAATGGTCAAATTATTAAACTATTTAGATCATTTTCTTAGTTGTGTATCCTAACTAATATAGAGTAATATTTTTCATTTTAATTGACTATTGCATAATAGTTTATGTGTTGAAATAATTATTTCCATTCTTTGTAGTTTTTACATTGGAATAAAAATCATATTTAATTTCACACCAATATACTTCTTTCATAAAGATATTTGTTTGATTTTTCCTTGCTATTTTCATCTTAAAATTTAAAAAAATGTATCCTATAATATAGAATTATTTTCAAATTGGGACAAAAAGGATTCTAAGAGATACATTTAATCATAAATTCTATAATCATAAATATCATTTAATTTGTATGTTGTAACTTCACTTTTAGTTAAAATAAAATTAACTTAAAGTTATATATACATATAGTTAAATTGGAAAAGTTGTTTGAATTAATGACTAAATTTGATTTAAAAATGTTCAACACTTTAGATAAATTCAATTAGATATAGTTAAATTGGATGTGTCATTTGAGTTAATAATTAAATAACGTAATAATCAATTAAAGCAAGGGACATAATTTTGGATGTGTTTGAATTTAATAAATTACAAATTAAAATAGACATAAATTACCTGAAATAAGTGCTTCATAACCCATCTAATCAAATCATAGCCTATCAAAAAGGAAATAGGAATTTTCTAAAGAAAAGAACACTTCACCCAATCATAAGTGTATGGCCTTCGCAGAAAGGAGTGATCCACCTTAGCAATAGCAACTACCCCATCCAAAATTTGCTCACATTACACAAAGCCACAATGTTCCTCCAAGATAAGCCAATCAAATCCTACCTTATGTGTCCTAGTAATCAAATTGAGATGATCCTAAAATGACATTGCAAGGGTGATTGGCCTCCAAAATAAACAACTTTAATGATTTTACCACTATCAATGTGGCCATTCTTCTATGAATTTCCTAAAACACTCATTCATTATTATGATCACATGGGATATTTCTAGGAGAGCTACAATAGCTGTAACATCATGAATTAAAAATATTAAAAAGTACATCATGAATTAATTATGTAACCATATAAGTAAAATATAATTCTATCAAGAAATCAATATCAAATAGATAATATAATCGCATAACTCATCCATTTCAATGTCATTGATCTTCTTCTTCATCCAACTCTTTGTCTGTATCATCTAATCTAGATTCGACATTGTAAGGATTGGTCATCATCATTACAATATTGACATCGGGCTTCTATAATGCCTATCATCCAATACTGCATATCATCTTCATGAACATTAACTCCTTACGCCATCATGATCTAGTCCTCTTCTTCAACATCTTCCAGGAAAATCATCAACTAACCTGCTGATCCCTACCATCATCTACATCATCTTCTAGTTCTTCTAAGATTCTTCCACTCATTATACTTTCATCAATCTTCCTCTTTGCATCATGTCTAACAAAATGAACAACCCATCGAACTCGAAAATACCCACCACATTTGCCGGAAGAACATAGGGCTCGCTTTCTAACTCGCTCAATCGCACTTTGTAATAACCATGGTAGATATCATGTTCAATAACAATTCTCTCTAGATCATTTTCATTCAATCAGATAATGCACCATTGACACCAACAAACCAATTTGAATGACTTAAAGTCACACTCTGCTATGCTACTCATCCAAAATCCAGCATTACTCTTCGAGACTTTGATGTATGTCACTTAGATGAAACATTAGGTCACCGAAGACCGCAGCTTATCCCGTAATCACAAGTTTTGGTGTCATCCAAAATTTTGATTCAAAATTTATGACCATTGCAATACATAGCCTTGTGGTGTTTCACCTACAATATGTCAAACATGTAAAAATTATTGCAACATCATCAGTTGATAAACATATTTATTCTTGGCCGAATGCATGCAAAGAAAACAATCTCAAGATATATATACATCAATATACTTGAAAATAATTAAATAATATGGGTGATTAATATATTTATACGTACCTATTTATCTCTTAAACCATATGCTAAATCAATTTCCCTTTGTGTAACATTGATTCTCCGACATGATGAGCTCTTTGAATCAATGTCACACCTTCCATGTTACACCGTTGTTGACATTTGTTCAATCCATACCATCCAATCAGATTGTTTCAGACATACAACAAGCAATCCCAATTCCCACCAATGTATCAAAAAAATTGAAACCTGCTAAACGACTTATAATTGTATAATTAACACAAGATGATCTGACTTTATCACATTTGACTCAAATTCTATCGAAGTTCAGCTTCAATTCATCTCGCCGACTATTCTTCATTTCAACTAACTTTGAATGTAAAAAATTTAACTGAGCCAACGATGTCATCGCACTCGACATTTCAAAAGTTCTCATGAATTTCAACAAACAATTATGACAAAAGCCTGTCAAAATCCCATTGAACCCTGCCGGAATTTGGAGTCGTTCTATCGCTATTTTAATTTATAATTGATGTATATTGAATATTTGGTTAATTAAATAAGTAATAATATACATAAAAACAAAATGTAAAATTTATTCTGAAATTAACTCCATGACTTATCTGAGCACTACTCTCCTCACTCTTCTCACCTACCTTTCCCACTGAAGTAATTCTCTAACTTTTGAATGGAGTTGGGATCCCAAATGCGATCTACATGGATCTTTGCTGCAAACTTTGGAAGATATTCACTAATGTACACCATGGTCTGGTATACCAATATCCCTCCACCATACAACCCTCAGGATGTGCTCTTTGTCTAACCAAAGCCTTCAAAAATTTCAAGTGCCTCTCAACCATCCATATTGACCTTGTGTGTATAGGGTCCACACAATCCAATCTCCCAACTGCATGATCGTGAGGTTCTTTAGCATTGAAAATGTCAAGGTAGACACTCTTTGTATTTCCTCACACACATTAGATTTGAGGAATTTTTCTCTTCCAATAATTCTATATCTTCTTATTCTTTTAGATGACAACCATTTACAAGCATCACAGTAAAATACATTAACTAGGATTTAACAAAAACATACATGATATTACATAACAAGTAAAACAAATGGAAAATATAAGATCTATACAACGAATTGAAAAAATATCACTACTTACCTCATGTATTTTCTAAGATCATATATAAATTTCTTGACATTGTTGTCAAATTTGTCTGGGAGAGATAGAGGTAGAACATACTGCAACAATTATAAAATGATCTTTTATTATTTTTCCAAAAGTACTAAACATAATAATGCAATATGCAAATATATATATATATATATATATATATATATAATACACCAAAATAATTACCTTAATGAAGGTATGCCAATCATGCATTTTCATCCCTGACCCAAATTCACCTTTCATTATTATGATATTGTTTATGTTTGCAGTAAATCCTGTGGGAAATCAAATTTTTTGTATGGCTTCTTTTATAGTATTGCTTTATTGCTCCGTTAATAACCAAGGAAGGGCACTTACATTAATTTGGTCTCCATCACTATTTAATTGAATGACATTTTTCATTGCATGATTAGCTTCCTAAATTTCACTAAAAATTTTAACAATTTTCTCTTTTTCATGCCTTCCATCCAATATTTTTCATAACTTTTCTGTTATATTCTTTCCGATATGCATTGTATCAAACAAATGCACAATTTGTAGCTGTTCATAGTAGGAAACCTACTAAATTGTCTAGTATAAATTTTCAGTCCCTGTGGAAGTCGGCCATTAATGCCTTAATGACCTTCATGAAGCATATAAGTTAAACAAATTAACAACGATAGCCATTGTCAATTACAACATGAGTAAACAAAACACAATCTAAAAATATAAATTCCAAACATATCATATATGATAGATAAACAATTTGATCTGATGTATAACCTTGATGATTAATTCTATTATATTCCAACTTCCATAGGTGAGGTGTCATTCTTCATAGTTTTGATGTAGTCTCTTCTTTCCCATTGAAAAGATGTTTTTCAATAGTTCAATACTTATGATTTATGTGGAGGAAGTGTATATACTCATAAAACACCTACTTTCCTAAACTTGTTGAACGATGAGATTTCATCTTTGGACCACAAATTGGATTAAATATGTCAATTTTTATAATTATATATAATGAATAGATTATTTAAAAAATATGCATGATATCTACTCCATAAAATTAAATATAGTTAAAGTGCAGTCGAATGTTATAACATACCACAAAAATGTGTTAGCCCTGGGGCATCATGAATTGTCCATAAAATCATTGCATGGAATTGAAATTGTCTTTGTCATATTGGTCTAGAGACATCATACATAGTGATAACATTCCATAACTTTAGTAACTCGTCAATAAGAGGCTCGATATATACATTCATATCTTTAACTTGGTACTTACCTAGTTGAATGAACATAGATATTACATAATTATTATAACCATTTTACTATAATATATATAAATTAATGTACATGACTATTAAATGAAAAAAATATAAGTCATTATGCAAAAAATAAGACAAATGAGATGCTACTACGTTAAAGAAAATTGATGTAAACAAATACTTGGAACAATCATTTCCAACATTATGTGATCCCTCTTTATTGAAATCCATGGAGGAATTTTATTGTTGATAACAAAAACATGCCACACTGAGTAAATAGATCTCAGCTCTCTAAATGGATTGACACCGTCTGCTTTTAATGAAAGACTGAGATTATGAGGTTATTCTTTAAAGTGTTTCCATTTTTTCTCCATGTCCCTAAATGTAGAACCATCCATAGAAATTAGAAGAATGCCATCTCCACTTCTATTTTTTGCATGGTAATCCATAAATTTCACTAAGTTTTCGCACCTAAAGAATCGTTGCATACATGGAATAATGGGAATATAATGAAGAACCTTGAGAGGCACCTTTTTGTTAGTTGATCTGTTCGATATCTACTGATATGACATTCTAGGCATTCTGTTGCAAATTCATGTTCTTTATGATATATAATATGATCATTGGGACATGCATCTATTGTTTGATACTCTATTCCAATATCTTTCATAATGGAAGATAAATCTCGGTATGAGTGAGGTAAAATATTTGATGGTGGTAACAAAAATTCACCTATCAATCTACAGCAAAAAAAAAATTGTTAATATAAAGAATATTAATGGTACATATTTCATCCTTTATTTACTAGTGATGAACTAACAACAATTAAAATAGATGAAAAAAGATGACATATATGACATACCTTAACATCCGTGAGATTGCTATGTTGGATAAAAACCATTCATAATATCTTAAGTTCACCAACAACAATACAATAGAGAGAGAGTTATTTAGAGCTCTATAAGGGGTCAGATGCCTTCTCAAGTACAAGTAAATCATGAAAATCAATGCCATCTCGACTATCATAGATCAACTGCATACTAAATGTGTCATGGATCAATGTATTTGTACCATCATTTTCAACTATGTTTTTTGGCACATGATCATCTTCTTCCATAGGATCATTAACTTCAACTTCAATATTCACAACTCCATGTTCATCAGCATGCAAAACCACATTCTCCGGTCCGTGATAATCCATATCATAGCCTTGTGGCTTCACCTTGATACATACTTATCTATAATAAATAAACCATGATCAAAATAAGTGGATTTTATATATATATAAATGTTAAAGTCGATATAAACATTTACAAATTCAATCAATATAAAGATATATAATGAAATAACTTACTAATGGATGATAACTATGACCCTTCAACGCGACCATGCTTCCTACACCGCTTCTCGCTTGCTGCGATTAAAATTCTTCTTGCTTTAAGCTCCTGTAATTAGGCAAGGACAATAACATTTCCCATCACCCTTTCTTTTCAATCTAGCCCACAATCTAGCAAGTGTTTCTTCATTTTTTTTCTGGACTAATATTATCTCACATGATTTTTCTTTACCAAGCTTGAATATTTAGATCTTCAAAAAATATCAAACTCATACTCCAATCATTTTTAAGCATAGACAGGTAACAAAATCTAATAATTCTGATATTTTGCACCAAAAAAATTCGGCATGCAACCACCCCTGGAAAAGAGAAGATAGCCTGAAGTTAATGACCCCAAAAAACACTTTAAAATGCTAATTCTAAAACTTATTAAATTCTGATTTTACTATGATTTCCAACCGTTAGACTCCTAAAATCAGACTATTGAACTTGCACAACAAAATATGGAAATGAAATTCTAAAAATGCACAAGTCTAAAAATAAAATCTGATGAGATGTTGCTTTAAAATATGATTTTCAAGCCTAGAACAAATCTGACTTCACAAATGAATTATGGAAAAATACAACATGACTACCCTCAACCTGGCGATATCTTCTTGAATTTTTTATGATTTTTTCCAAGAAAATCATCCTTAGTTCTCCACAAATTGTCGCAAGTAGAGAAAATTTGCAAGTATAGATAAATTGTCGAGCTCACTTTTATTTATTAAAAAAAAATTCGTCAAAACTCTGACGAACGACCCACTAACCCTATGTCGGCCACAATTTGAATTTACATGTTTGTCGAAATATCGACGAAAAATAAGGATCGTCAAAATTTTGACGAATGTCGGGCATAAATTTAAGAAAAAAATGAAAATTTCACATTAAATATCACAAGTACTCGATGATACATCAAATTATACATCTTTTGTCAGAAATTTTCATCGTATTTTGCAATCAAATGAGTTAGTGTCATGTTTGAGATGTCTAAGTTGGTGATAGAGTTTGAGTCAGTCATTTTGATGTTTCTAAAGGTGGTTTGAGGATTCAACAAGAGGTTTGCATGCCTTGATCTCATTTGGGTGTTTGGAATCAAGTGTTTTGTGAAGGATGAGTCCAAGTTGTAAGAGAAATCAAGAATTGGATGAGTCTAGTCAAGTTGAGATTGATTGA